>JAJLWC010000002.1:97734-311069 GCA_030674195.1 Starmerella stellata | reverse complement strand
GGTTGAGAAGTTAGTAATCCATGAAACGCGGTAGAGAGTCCGTGCCGAGTTTTTCGCCCGCTGCTGAACTGAAAGACCCTATCAGCGCGTTTGATGTAGTGAATTTAGGTCTGTTTGCACTGTTCGGTCAGAAAGCGCCGGGCAGCTCGGCGCAGGCGCCGAAATTCATCAGGCTGAATGCCCCGCACGCGGTCGAGAACTGGCTGTTTATCTACGCACCCGGGCTGTCGAACGAGAATTACTTGAATTCACTGTTCGATGTGTGTTTAGAAACGAATTCTCCCGGGTCGAAGTACGCGCTGCACCCGGATTTGCGCGACCTGCAGTCTGTGCCTATTAAGAAACAGAAGCCGGTTGAGGAGCCGTGCACCCTTACTGACTTGCTTCTAGACACTCGGCTCGCGCCTACTATTGGGTTTCCTACTTCTGGTTTCACTTTGAGCACAATCGTAGGCAGAAACCGCGCCTTCGGACTGGACTGTGAAATGTGTCTTTGCGGAACGAAAAGCGTGCTTACTCGAGTCGCGATTGTGGATTTCAATACCGAGGAAACAGTGATGGACGAGCTGGTTAAACCGGACTTGGAAATCACTGAGTATTTGACTCCTTTTTCTGGGATCACTAAAGAACTGCTGGACCCAGTGAAAACAACTTTAAAAGACGTTATTGAGAAGATGCAGACGTTAGTCGGCTTGACCGATATTCTGATCGGCCATTCCCTGGATTCTGATTTCAGAGCTCTGGGTTTGACGCATACAAAGATCATCGACACTTCTGTTCTTTTCCCACACCCGTTCGGTCTTCCTAAACGCCTAGGCTTGAAATCGCTGATGAGACAGTACTTGCAAAAAGACATTCAGAACGACGCTGGCGGGCATGCCCCTACTGAGGACGCTAGAGCGTGTATTCAGCTGGTTAAACTGAAACTAGAGAAAGGGCTGCAATTCGGGGTCCCTCTTTTCGAGAAGGGCTCGCCATTGACTCAATTCCTTAATTCCAACGGGTTCCGAGCAGCGGTTATTGATTCCGAGCCGCCGGTCTGGGATTTGTACGGAACCGGGAGCCATGTGATCGCGGACACGCCCTCTGCGACTGCTGAACGGGCTTTGAAGATGCTGAAAACACATGCGTTCGTGTTTGCAGGGTTGTATACTTCGAAATCGAGTCCTGAAGCAGTTAAAAAAGCTCTGCAAACGATCATGAAGAAACTGCCGCCGAAATGTTTGGTTAGTTTATACACTGGCGCCGATCCCAAAGGCCGGGTTGAAGTGAACAAACTGCTGACGCAAAGACGCCAATTCAAGACGGAGCACGCGACAAAGAAATGGGACACGATCGAGAATGTATGGACAGAGGTCGAAGACAAGAAACTAGAGACTTGTGTTGCCGAGGCTCGCAGCGTCAAGTCTTACTTCTGTATAACCACAAGCGACAAAGACTTCAAATCTCTTTCCCCAGAACTGCAAAAGGCGAACAAACACGGCCGGCGCGCGCAGAACGAGGAGTCTGATGAAGAAGAGGAGAAGCTGCCTGCTAGCAAGAAACAGAAGCCGACGTTAGACGCGAGTGTTGGAGTCGACCTTAAACGTACTAACGACGACGAAAAAGATGATAAAAACGCTAAAAGCGCTGAAGACGACGAAAAAGATGCTGATAAGGGCGCTAAGGAAGCTGGAAACGATGCTAACGACGATGCTAACGATGCTAACGACGCTAAGGATGCTAACGACGCTGAAAACGACGCTAATACCGACAAAGATGCTAAGGATACCGAAAACGACGCTAACGATACTACAAACGACGCTAACGATGCTGATCACGATAAGGCTAACGATGCTAAAACCGACTCTGGCAAACCCGAAAAAGAGGCTAAAGTCAAGAAAGTCAAGAAAGTCAAGAAAGAAGACGCTGAAGACGCTGACAAGAAGAAAGAAGTGGCTAAAAAGACAAAAGCTAAATCGAAGAAACTAAAAAAGAAGACAAGCAGAAAGGCATGAATCAGTAAGTACGTTATACAGCGTCTATCATTATACTGAAGGCTGGCTGTCAACCTCCATTTTCTCCGGCTCGGCGCTTGCATCGGCCAGTTCTTGAGGCTCCGTTGGCTCCGTTGGCTCCGTTGGCTCGTTGGCATCGGTCATTACAGCGTCAGACTCGGCAGGGACATCCACGATCGGATCGCTGGCTGCTGGCTCGCTTACAATTGGACCGTTTGAGGAGGGCTCCATTGGCTCCGTTGGCTCCGTTGATTCTGTAGGTTCGGTTGGTACTAATTCCTCACTTGGTGCTGGAATAACTTCTTCACTAGGCGCTTTAATAACCTCTTCACTAGGGGCGGGAATAACCTCTTCACTAGGTGCTGGAACAACCTCCTCGGTTGATGCGGCTGGTGTTGCTGCTGCTGCCTCGGTTTGAGGCTCTTTCGCCTCAATTTCTAATATTTTAGCCTCTGTTTCTGCGACTTTAGCTGTTTCAGGCTCTGTCTGCCCAAGCTCCGTCTGCCCAGGTTGCGTTGGCTGGGCCTGCGTTGGGACTGTGGCTACTGGCGTCCCGGTTTTGCCAGGCTCGGGCACAGTTTCTGCAATCACTTGGATTCCTGTAACGCTGACAAGAACCGCGCTGTCGCCGTCAACTCCTTCAGCCTGCGGCTCGTACTGCTCGTCGTCGATCTGCCGCCATACCTTCGCTGTGAACCGGCTAGTAGGGCGCGGGGCCTCGCTGTCTTCGTCGTTCACTACCTGGAACTCATGCATCATGAGCGACCAGTGCCGGATCTTCCGGTCGGTCTTAGGTCCGTACAACAACGCATGGGTTTTGCCAGGCTTGTGCAACGATCGTCGCGACATGATTATGTCATCAGATCCACGATCCTAAAACTCGAAACCACAACCACAACCACAACTAGTGCCACAATTTCGAAGCACAATTTCACTGCTTCGAAATCGTGCCTCAAAAATGTGCAACTGCTGGAAATGAGTACCCCCAAAAAAAATGGCTGTAACGCCGCGGCTCTGAAAGGGGTAATTGGAAACGAGGTTTGTCGCAACCTGTTTTGTATATTATATTTAATACTACATGTATACTAGAGTTCGTCTCATTCAATTTTCTCATTTTATATCCCAATCCCCATTTCTCAGCTGCTGCTGTTCATCTCCAGCCATGCCTTCTCGTATCAACTTTAAGTTGAGTTTGTGTCTATCACTCCTCCTAACCCCGGCGTCATCTGCATACAGTCCTTGCACATGTTCTATTACTTTCTTTTCTCTTCCCTACTTTTATTTCGGCCTCTTCTTTCTTTTAAACCTTTTTTATAGTTATATTCCTTGTTTGCAAAGAACCATCTTCAATTCTGTTCACCAGATCTTCTAACGGTTTTTCTCCTCGTGTTCAGGTCGAGAGCGGCAAATTAAACTGTTTATATGTACATGTTATATGTACATGTTATATGTACATGTTATATGTACATGTCTACACTGGGCCAGCAAGAATAGCATTAAATCCTAGCACTGGTTTAACATCCGATCTCCTGGTTCATACACACCATTATTGCACAAGAACATGTGTGCTTCGATCTTACAACATGTGCGCACCGCACACCTATCCCGCCTGCATCGATGTGCGTTTAGCCGGGGTGACACGAATCATCCTTTAGTTCAGTCATAACCCTTACCCCTATAACCGTGTATATAGCCAGATCCACTCCTAATCGCTCAAAAGCCAAACCCCGAAGTAATAACTAATTTCACTTCCTAATACCAAACCAATAATGAGCAACGGCACAATTCTTCATCTCCGTACGGAAACCAAGCCGTTCGAGCACCGTTCGGCACTTACCCCTGCTACCACTAAAGCCCTTGTCGACGCCGGCTACACCGTCTTTGTCGAGCGTTCTCCCCCGCGCGTCTTCGACGACGAGGAGTTCGAGGCTGCTGGCGCCACTCTTGTCCCTGAACACAGCTGGAAGACCGCTCCTAAAGACCGCACTATCATTGGCTTGAAAGAGCTCGAGGTCGAGGAGTTCCCTCTTGTCCACCAGCACATCCAGTTCGCTCACTGCTATAAGAACCAGTTCGGATGGAAGGACGTGCTTGCGCGTTTCCCCGCTGGTAACGGCACTTTGTACGACCTTGAGTTCCTCACCGACGCCAACGGACGCCGTGTGGCCGCTTTCGGTTTCTACGCCGGTTTCGCAGGTGCTGCTCTTGGCGCTTGGGACTGGGCGCTGCGTGCGTCTACCGGCAAGCCCCTTGGCGCTGTCGAGGCTTTCCCTAACGAGGCTAAACTCATTGAGACTATTCGTGCCGATATCGCCAAAGTCCCTGGCAACAAGAAGCCCTCTGCGCTCGTTATTGGCGCTCTCGGCCGTTGCGGTAAGGGTGCCGTTGACTGTTTCCAGAAGCTCGGGTTAGAGGATATTCTCGAGTGGGACATCAACGAGACCAAAAAGGGCGGCCCGTTCGCCGAGGCTGTCGATGTCGACATTTTCGTGAACTGCATCTACTTGACCGAGAAGATCGCGCCCTTCCTCACGGTTGAGCAGCTCAATGCCAAGCCCGACCGCAAATTGAAGGTTATTGTCGACGTTTCTGCCGACTTCACTAACCCCAACAACCCCGTCCCTGTCGTCGACAGAGACAGCACGTTCAAGGACCCTATTTACGAGGCCAAGGGCGTCACCGGCCACCCCGTCGATGTTGTCGCTATTGACCACCTTCCTACTCTTCTTCCTCGCGAGGCATCTGAGGCTTTCAGCGCCGATCTGCTCCCGTCTTTGCTTGAGTTGAAAAACCGCGAGTCTACGCGTGTGTGGACTGACGCGAAGAACCTGTACGAGGACTTCGTTAAGAAGCTCGACTAAAAATGTACATAACTGTATACATCACTTACATTGCACTTGCACACTTACACTGAACACTATCTACGTACCATAATGCCATAATGAATGCTATAATGCTATACAATACATCCATCTACATTGACCAAGCGCGGGTTACAAAGCAACGCATGTAGTGTATAGCGATCACATTCGGTACACATACGGTACACATTTGACCAATTCATTCTCAGGCCACAGAAGTCACAATTCTATATTAAAAGCACTCTATATATTCTATACTCGCACTCTAAAACCTCCACATTATATTCAATCACTTTTCTGCTCTCTAGATCCGTTTCTCTCCTGTTCAAATGCTACCTATTTTAGTTACGCTGGCGCATGCGACGGTAGCTGTCGTATGCTTAGCACATGCTAACCTATACCTATTAACTAAAACGAACCAGACGACTGCTGACAACAACTTAGCATGAGCGAGCACAGAGTGGCTTTAGTGACGGGCGCGAACGGGTTTCTAGGCCAGTGTATTTGCAAGCGGCTGATCTCCGAGCTGCGCTCGACGGCGCCAGAAGTGACGAGGCTGACGCTGGTTGTGACCTCGCGGACTTTCAGAACTGCCACAACAACTGTTCGCGGGCTGCAAGCGTTTATTGACAAGCGCGAGGACAAGAGTTTGCAAGTGGATTTCGACTACATTCTGTTCGACCAGACCGATATGGTCAGCGTGCTGGCTGCTGCCAGAGAGCTCAATAACCGGTTCACGCATCTAGACTACATTTTCTTCAACTCGAGCCACTCGCAAATGGGCGGGATCGACTACTGGCAGGCCACTAAGGATTTCTTCACTAACCCGATCCGTGCATTCACAGTCGGCACGTTCAAGATCCAAGGCCCTGCGCGCAAATCCAAGGACGGAATGGGCGCGACCTTTGAAGCCAACGTCTTTGCTCCGTACTTCTTGGTGCAGCATATCAAGCCGCTTCTTAACAACGGCTCGCGGCTTATCTGGATCTCGACCTCGATCTCGCTGCCGGAGTTCTTTAAAAAGGACGATCTCGGTATCGAGAACAACGAACACAGCTACGAAACGTCGAAATACGAGCTCGAGCTGCTGCACCAGGCCACGTACAAGGAACTCTACAGCCAGGGAATCCAGTCGTGGCTCCTCCAGCCAGGCGTGTTCAAATCAACAACGTTTGTCCCGACAATGAACGTGTTTATGTACATCGCCATGCTCGTCATGTTCTACATCTGCCGCTGGGCCGGCTCGCCGTACCACTGTATATACCCCGAGCTCGCCAGCAACGCGCCCATCTGGTGTGCGCTGAAGGCCGATCCTAACAAGGACAGCATGGAGATCAAGTACGGCTCGTCGACTACACGCTTGGGAAGCGAGGTGCTGATGCGGTCGCAGGTTGACTACACAGAGGAGAACGCGCAGCTTCTGTACGCGTATATCCAGTCGCTAGAGCGCGAATGGGACGATAAATTAAAGGACCAGGTCATGGAGTAGATATAAATAAACATGTGCAATGCTACTTTACCATACCATGTAATTACTTCTTACTACCTACACTATTCACACTTTACTCTACTTCACTCCACTTTACTCCACCTCACACTACACCTTGCACATCACCTCTCTCCTCATGCACTACGTAATTACCTTACGCACGCTGTTCAGTATCACACGTTCATTACATGGTGCTGTCATATGGGTTGGGGTCTCATCTACCCCACTAACCTGCCACAACTGCAACGTTTAATTAACACCATATTTCATCTATCCAGCTTGTTCGTCGTCTGTTCAACTGAATTTCAGTACCTGCATAAATTCCATTCAACGGTCATAATGTCCTTACCCGTCTTTTCATAACGCATAACGTGTATAGTATAGCTGCCAGCTTGCTGGGTCGGCTGTGTAGTTGCGGTATAGGGTTGCGGTCGGTTGCGGCGAAGTCTGGAACCGCGCCACAAACTGTTGTTAACATCCTCAAAACCCCAGCTCTTGACTTGGTTTCATAGTAATGCGCAATTGCTGGATTATTTTAGTATACACTTAACCCTTTTCAACTTCAATTACGCCAATTAAATTGGTAACCGTTAATAAACGGGAAATAGAGTCTGTATGGGTAAGGTGGCTGACGCAGCCGCACGCCGCCGCGTTTCTAAGCCGTTAGCACCCGATTGTTAAGTGAGCTGAACTCCCCCTTTACACGCCTCACCCCTTCCATGAACGTGCTGTCGTTGAAGAAGAAACACCCTGACCTGTCGCAAGAAGAACTCTTTGATCTTCTTGACACGTTCCAGTCGCTCGATTCCCGCGACGCCGGCCGTATTCCTAAGAAGGATATCATCCAGCACCTCTCGCAGTCCGGAAAAGGCAGCTACGATGAAGTGCGCGAAACGCTGAAACAAGTCGACGTCGACAGTACTGGCGAGCTCGATATCGACGATCTGTGCGATTTGGCTGAGAAGCTTAAGCAGCTGACAATTGCCCCGCCCAAACCGGCGAAACCGCAGAGCCTCAAAATGCCGTCGAACCTTGCGGGCGCGCATATCCACGCCCAAGGCGAGCGGATTGTCGTTAAAGGCAAAGGCGGAGGCACGCATATCATCGACGAGGAAGAACGCACCGAGTTCACCCGTCATATCAACAGCGTGCTCTCCGACGACAAACTAGTCGGCCCGAGACTGCCGCTGCCTACTGATTCTAACCAGATCTTCGACGAGGCGCGCGATTCGCTTATTCTTGCGCAATTAGTCAACGACAGTGTCCCGAACACTATTGACACGCGTGTTCTGAACGCGCCAAAGAACGGGAAGCAGTTGAACACTTTCCAAATGGCCGAGAACGCCAATGTTGTTATTAACTCGGCTAAAGGTATCGGCTGCGTCGTCGTCAACGTTCATGCTGAAGACGTCATTGAAGGCCGCGAGCATTTGATATTAGGGCTGATCTGGCAGATCATTAGAAAGGGTCTTCTTGCCAAAGTCGATATTACTCTGCACCCTGAGCTCTACCGTCTTCTTCTTGAAGACGAGACTTTAGACCAGTTTTTGCGTCTGCCGCCTGAGCAGATTCTGCTGCGGTGGTTCAATTTCCACCTTGCAGCTGCAGGGTCGAAACGCAGGGTCCAGAACTTCAGTTCTGATGTTAAAGATGGCGAGAATTATACGGTTCTGTTACACCAATTAAGCCCTGAATGTTCTTTAGCGCCGCTGCAAACTAAGGATTTGCTGGAAAGAGCTGAACAGGTCCTTCAGAACGCAGACAAATTAGGCGCGCGTAAGTACCTAACCCCTACCTCGCTTGTCGCTGGTAACCCCAAACTGAACCTCTCGTTTGTGGCGCATTTGTTCAACACACACCCTGGTTTAGAACCGGTTACTGAGGAGGAGAAGGAAAAGGTCCAAATCGAGGCGTTCGACGCTGAAGGCGAGCGCGAGGCCAGAGTTTTCACGCTCTGGCTCAACAGTTTAGAAGTCGATCCTGTTGTCTTCAATTTGTTCAACGATTTGCGCGACGGTATTGTTCTGCTGCAGGCTTACGACAAAGTCAAGCCGGGAACAGTTCAATGGAAACGCGTTAACAAACGCCCGAAACAGGGCGAGGAAGTGCTGGGCGCATTAGTTGGCGCGTCCGATGACGACGATGGAAGCTATGTAGTCAGCACGGGCATGAGCCCGTTCAAGGCCATTGAGAACGACAACTACGCTGTCGAGCTCGGCAAGCAGCTGCATTTCTCGCTAGTAGGTATTGACGGCAGCGATATCTATGACGGCAGCCGGACGCTGACGCTGGCGCTGGTGTGGCAGCTCATGCGTTTGAATATCGATATGGTTTTGAAATCGCTTTCGGGTACTGGCAAGACGCTCTCCGACAGCGAGATCCTGAAATGGGCTCAACAGAAGGCCAAGGGCGGCTACGGCGGCGAGATCCGCAGTTTCAAGGACCCGTCTTTGTCGACTGGTGTTTGGCTGCTTGATGTTATTCACGGCATCAAACCCGAGTACGTCGACTACGACCTCGTTAGCGAAGACTTCATCGAGAACGCAAGACTGGCTATTTCGATCGCGCGAAAACTCGGCGCGCTTATCTGGATCGTGCCAGAGGATATCGTCGAGGTCCGCCCGCGTTTGATTCTCACGTTCGTGGCGTCGCTGATGGCTCTGGACTTGCAGTAAATATACATATACATACACATACCTACAACTACCTGTATCCTACCCCAATTGTTTCTTTTTCGTACCTGTTCAGTACCTGTTCAGTACCTGTTCAGTACCTGTTCAGTACCTGTTCAGTCCGGTCAATTGCCCATTGCTGGGCAGAAGTAACCCGATCTGGCCGTTCATGTTTCATTAGACTGCATTCTGTGCAGGTTTTAATAAACGTACATTTTTAATTCTTTGATCTGCACTTATTTCTGATCTCCATTTTCTGATCTTCATTTTTTCTGATCTCCATTTTATGATCTCCATTTTATGATCTCCATTTTCTAATCTCCATTTTCTGATCTTCATTTTATGATCTTCATTTATTTTGATCTTCATTTATTTTGATCTTCGTTTATTTTGATCTTCGTTTATTTTGATCCTAGTTTTTTGGCCTTTTTAATCCTCGTAATTGTTCTCAAGTGCGTACACGTTTTTCCCTCTTTGGTGTCCCCAAGCGCTAGCGTAGAGCGCATGCAAGGGGCAGGCATACGCGCGTCAAACGTGTCTGTGGGCGTGCGGAGGAAGTCACATGCGGGACCCCGAGAGAAACAAACCCTAATCTGAGACGTGTTTAGCGCGAATCAGTCGACGCAGACGCAGACCAAAGATGCCACGGCGAGAACCTGTTTTACACGAGTTTTAGATCAAAATAAGAGACTGGCGTCGAATCTTGGTATATAGCAGCGTGTTTATACTTCCTTGAGGAGTACAAGGGTGCTTTCCATTCTAAATTACATGAATAATTCGTGCATGCGGCGGCTGCATGAACGGATAGGTAAACAAGCCTGACTAGACGCAATCGGAAAGCGCCGATCGCAATTTCTACATTTTAGTTTCCATTTTCTAATTTTTCTAATTTTTCTTTATTTTTCTTTATTTTTCTTCATTCAAGCAATCATAATAAAGCTGACGAAATGGATAAAACAAGCATTCCCTCAAACGGGTGCGCCAGAGAATAAGCTCGCTCATGCAGAAGTGACAAACAAGACGTGTGCGTAGTATGCAAACTGTATATGCAGAGTCCAGAAGCGCCTGCATGGTATACGTAATCATAACAATGGCGAATCTTAACCTGAAAGAAAACAAACAAGCCAGGAGAGAAGAGCAAGGCAAGATACGAACAGTTAACACAGTTCATAGATATGTATAGTTACGATACCCACTAATGCCAACGATGCCAGCTTTACATACTCCACCCACACCTACCCACTACGAACGGTACTGCACGCATGCATGACGCATATAAATATAGGTGCACATGCATGACGCATATATGTAAACACACACACATACACACACATATATACCGCACACATACACACATATATACCGCGTACACACACATATACCGCGTACACACACATATATACCGCATACATACATGCACGTACATACAACTGGAGATACGTATACGAACAAATAGACGTATTTGGCTATAGATAACTCCGAGTGTTAAGACATGTAAGGGTAGAGCAAGCGCTGTTGGTGCCAAGATCTATGCAGAGATTATTCTGCATGCAGTGTGTACGACTGAGAAAATAACCAATCTATATCCGAAGTGAATAATTACTGAATTATTCAGAGATCGGTTCTATGGGTTCTATATTGCAAGTACTTTGAAGCAGTGTAAAACGGCACTAAAAGCAGTTCAAAAGGTTATAAAAGCAGCCTAAAAGCAGTCTAAAAGCAGTCTAATAGGCACAAAAATAGTTAATTATTTTCTGTATTTCTGTATTTGTGCGAATGTGTAACTACTCCCCCCAACCCCAGCAACTTCCCTATTTCCCGTTAACTTCTCCTTCGCCTCTCCCCTTTCCTTATTCCTCCCTTTCCTCTCCCATCGCGCGCGCATTATCAAGCATGGTATTATTAAAGATGGATAAAGGTGCGTCTATGCCCATGCCCTTTTCCACCATCAGCCATACGTAATCGCCTACCACCACTACCACCCCGCGGCATTTTTTAGTTACACTCTGCATCGCCGCAGTGGGTTTCATTTCTTGTTTGTTTACGTGAATAGACTTTAGCTTCTGCTTGTGAGTTTGTTTTAAAAAAAAAACAGAACCCACGTTTTGCGGATTTAGCGTTTATCTGCCCTAATTCACTTTCCTTGTTAAACAGGTGCGATTCCGGCCTTTATAGAGTAACGGAGCAGCCATTCTGCACGCAGTTCACAATCCTACTGGTCCTTTCCATTCACTGCTTTTATACACCTAAGCAGTCGCCAGGCAACACTAGCACCCAAGGCAACACCCTCAGGCACCACCACCAAACCAAGGCGCCCACGAATACTAACGCCTGCACCAAAAGCATACACACGCACGCACGCACGCACGCACGCACGCACGCACGCATCTCCAGTCAAGAGAATACACCAAATTAAACCAGTTAAACGACCCAAACGAGGCCACAATCGACTTTAAATGTCGTTTTCATCAGTCATGCATGGCGTAGGCGAAGACATGTTCACGCACCCCGGCCGAGCGCCTTCGCCGCCTAAATCGGTCGTCGCACATAGCCGAGTCCCCGGGAACCCCATTATCCGTGAAGGATGGGTCGCGGTCAAAGAGAACGGCAGTCTGAACTGGTTATGGAGCCGCAAATTCCTTACCTTGAAAGACTCGACGCTCTACTTCACGAAAACCGACTCGCACGCCCTCAGCAGCGGCATCCAGGTCCCATTAAACACAGTCACTTCCATCACGCGCACAAGCCACCGCCCTTTCTGTTTCGAATTGATCCGCAGCCAGGGCATGAAGTCGATGTACGTCTCCTGCACCTCCGACGCCGATCTGTATGCGTGGATCGACGATATCTACTCGAAGATCCCGTCTACTGGGGTCTCTGGACCGACGAACTTCACGCATAAAGTGCATGTCGGGTTCGACCCTCTCAGCGGCGCGTTCACTGGCATGCCGCCCGAATGGGGCAGCCTGTTGAAAGGATCGGCAATTACACGCGAAGATTTCGAGCATAACCCGCAGGCGGTCGTTGATGTCCTCAGTTTCTACCAGCGCAATATGGAGCCGCCTACTGGCCAAACTGGCCAGTCCAGTCAACCAGGGCAACCAGGGAAATCAAGCCAAGCAGGGCAGTCCCAGACTTCATTGGCAGCCGAGTCGTCACAACCCGTCCAGTCGTCGCAGTCGTCGATCAAGTCAGGGAAATCTCGTGTGGCCCCGTCGTCGCCAACGTTCACTGAAACAAGACGCGCGCCGCCTCCTCCTGCTGGCGCTAAAGCCCATACCGCGTCCCCGCAGGCGTTCCAGGGCACGTCTTCACAACGCATGCCGACGTACGGCGTCAACGGCAATTCCAGCCAGACTTCGATCCCTCCGTTGAATGTGAAACGCGACCAATCGCCTACAAGACCGGCTCCTCCTCCCCCTAATCGGTACCAGCAGCCGCAGAAACCTGTCCCGGCCAGCCAGCAGAAACCCAAACAGCTTGTTCAGCCTAAACCTCAACAAGCCCAGGCTCAACAGCCTCAGCAGGCTCAAGGACCACAGGGACAACAGCCAGTTAGACGTAACCCAGGAGGACAGACGCAGACGCAGACCCTCAAGCAGCAGCCTTCACAGCCTCAATTGCATTTACAGCCTCAACAGAAACCGCAGCAAGCCCCTCAACCGCAGCCAGCTCAGCCAGCTCAGCAAGGCCCTCAAGGCCCGCAGCAATCGCTTGCGAAACCGCCGAAACTGGCGCCCGAGAAACTGCACACGCATATCCCTGCTGAAACAGCAGAGATCAAGACCGAGGAGGTCAGACCTGAGCACCTGAAGAAGACCGATCATACTGTTGTCACTAAAGACACTGGCGAAGAGCAGGCGTATAAAGAGACCGAGCGGATGCTTTCAACGAAAGCGAAGACCGCGCCCGAGCGGCGCATTTCGACTCTCAGCGAGACCGAGATCCTGCAAAAGCTTAGAGCCACTGTCAGCCCCGAGAACCCTACGGCTTTATACCAGAAACTGAAACGCATTGGACAAGGCGCCAGCGGAACAGTCTTTCTTGCGAAGCCGTTAGACCCGCGCATGTCGAAGTACAAGTACGTTGCCATTAAACAGATCGAGCTCGCTATGCAGCCGCGCAAAGAGCTTATTGTGAACGAGATCACCGTGATGCGCGAGAGCCAGCACCCCAATATCGTGAACTTTTTAGACGCGTACCTCCGCACGCCGAACGATCTGTGGGTCGTGATGGAGTACATGGAAGGCGGCTCGCTAACTGATATCATCGACAACAACAAACTCAACGAGGTGCAGATCGCGACGATTTGCCGCGAGACTTGCCGCGGGCTGCAGCACCTGCACTCGAAGAACATTATCCACCGCGACATCAAGTCGGACAACATGCTTCTCGACCGGCACGGCGGCGTCAAGATCACCGATTTCGGGTTCTGCGCGAAACTGACAGTGCAGAAAAACAAGCGCGCGACAATGGTCGGCACGCCGTACTGGATGGCGCCCGAAGTCGTTAAACAGAAAGAGTACGGCGCCAAAGTCGATGTTTGGTCTCTGGGAATCATGGCCATCGAGATGATAGAGTCAGAACCGCCGTACCTCAACGAAGAGCCGCTCAAGGCTTTATACATGATCGCAACAAACGGCACGCCGAAACTGAAGCACCCAGAACAGCTCTCGGCCAACCTGAAATCGTTCTTGAGCCGGTGTTTGTGCGTGGACGTGCAGTACCGCGCAACAAGCTCGGATCTCCTCAAACTGCCTCTTCTGACAGAGGGATGCGACCTCAACTCGCTTCCGGTTCTGCTGAAGTATAAAGACTCCCAATGATATATTAGATGTATATTCCTATTTATTTGAACTTCCAATGTGCCTACTTACACCCCATCTACACCCCATCTACACTTCTACTCACCCACACGCCCTATCTACACCTCCACCCGTACCTACATCCGCTACACTCATCTACACCTACACAAAACTATTTTACACAACCCATATGTACGTTTAGATCCCATACTATACCCATTTACACCGCACCCTTTTATGCACACCATCGCACCCGCCGTGTTCAAATATATACCCTTTCTTCATGCTCTTATCTAGACTCGCGGTCCACACTCGTATCTAGCGCACCTCACACTTATCTAGACTCGCCCATACTTATCTAGACTCGCCTCATACTTATCTAGACTCGCCTCATACTCGTACCTAGATATCCCAACACTCGTATCCTGATAGCAACCACAATCGAACTTTATTGTAAAGTTGTATACGATCGCGACGTACAAACAAACCTAACGACGTAACAGGCCTCTTATTGACCGAGGAATTGTCGGTATATAAAGGCATTCAATTCGTCTATCTTCTACACACCATCACCATCTCACTACACTTCCCAATGCCTGCCTACACTGAACAAATCAAGTCCGTCAAAGAGACCGAGCAGCCTAACGACGAATGCTGCGACGCCGCTTGCATTATTGCGTGATACGTTATGATAGGCGATCGGCGCCATCTAACGAGTAACGACTGCATGCCATCAATTGTCGAACCACACTCATTAATACCGACACCGTTATGATTATGACCAAGTATATAGCTATATAATTTATTGAATTCACCTATTTCGCGAATGTTTTACACCATTTTACACTATTTTACACTATTTCATGATCTCAACTGACCCAATTTGATCCTATGTGACCCTATGTGACCCCATTCGACCCTATGTGACCCTATTCACAATACCATAATCTTTATGCGACGTGCCACAAATATGCGTCAACCGTTTGAATCGTTTGAATCGTCCGAATCGCTTAAATCGCCCAACATGCTACATGTCTTAAATCGATGAAGAAATCGATGAAAAATAGCTAAAATCAATCTAATATTATAAGTACAAAGTAAGAAACAAGAGCCTACTTCCGCGGCCGCTTGCGGCTTCTGTCACCGCCGAACTTCAGTTTCGTCAGATCGGTGATCCGTTTGATAAACGGGCGCACAGTCGTCCCGTCTTTACCAAAAAGAACCGTTTGGAAAACCTGGCGCGTAGGACCGAAGTCATGCATTACGATTTCTACTGGCGCGTCTATAAACCCAGGTTCCGACATTCTTTTCAACAGCGTTGTAGTGGCTGCAAACGCGGCTTCGGGCGAGCGTTTTAGTTTGCCTTTGAACCCGGCCTGGCCTGCAGTTGTTTGGTACAGAATTTCTTGGCGCGGCCGTATTTGTTCAATAAGATGCTGCTGCACGATCGGCGGCCCGCCGCCTTCGCTGACTTTCGGGATCGGCACTTGTCTTGGTACGCGTTTCGACAGAGTGTATTTAGTGTTGTTTTTCGTGAAATGGCAGTGCAGAACAAACGGCGGAACCTTCTGTTTCATTTGCACGCTGACAGGAGGCGAAAGAACTGTCGGCGCAGCCGTCGACATCCATCGGCGGAAGAACATGTGAATTTAGTGAGCAACGGCGCTGCTGTGGTCTACCAAAGTGCTTCTGTGGTCTACCAAGTGCCGCTAAATGTGCTTGGTGATTTATTGGTGATTTCTGATGAAGGTCCAATGGTAGTAATTTGGAGTATCACGTGATGGGCCTCTCAATGAAACTGTGTACGCGGCTGGCAAGCCTTGGTCCGCGGTTTTTCGTGCCTGCAAACAGAATTAAAGTGTTCACAGAACCTAAAGATTTCTATAACTATCTATGTAAACGTATTGAGACTGCTAAGACCCGGATCTTCCTGGCCAGTTTGTATATGGGCGTCAACGAGATGAACACGCACCTTGTCTCGCTGATTGAACAGGCTCTACAAAGAAACAGTCAACTGAAAGTCGATATTCTGATGGACTCGCTGCGCAGTACGCGCGAAGCGCCGAATCCGTGCACGGCGTCGATGCTGGCCTCGCTCTCGTCGAAGTTTCCAAACCAAGTAGGAATTGCGCTTTACAAAACGCCGAAACTGCCGGCATTGTTACAGAAACTCATTCCGAAACGCGTCGTTGAGGGCGCAGGACTCCAGCATATGAAGTTATACGGGTTCGATAACGAGATCGTGCTGTCAGGCGCTAACCTGAGCCAGGAGTACTATGAACGCCGCCAGGACCGGTATATCGCTTTTCAGGATACTCAATTGTGCTCGTATTTTCATGAAATACATTCCTCGGTCTCGGATCTGAGCATGTCGGTCTCTGCCAGTTCAAACGAATGTGGGTTTGAACTGGCCCAGCCATTGAACCCGGAAAACGCCTTAACCAAACTAACTGAATTATTAAAACCAAGAACTGAAACTCAGTTGATTGGAAAAGAGGAAACCAAAGAAACCAAAGAAAGCGACGATGTTGAAGTCTACCCAGTCGGCCAGTTCTCGCCGCTTGGAATCGGGAACGAAGTGAATGCTATTAAAGCTATGGCCGAGCAAGCCATGCAAAAGAACTGGGAGTCTACTTTCACTGCAGGCTATTTCAACGTCTACCCCCAGCTCGGGACTCTGCTTGCTCAAGCCAGTAACGGGACCGTTGTTATTGCCTCGCCAAAAGCTAATGGATTCTATAAAAGCCGCGGCGTCAGCAGCGTTATTCCTCGAATGTATGCGCTCAGTGCACTCCGGTTCGCGAAATCAGTGAACTCTGGCGTCAGTGTTAAAGAATGGCAGCGCGGAGTCGTTAATACCCCTACTGGTTGGTCGTACCATGCTAAGGGGTACTGGTTAGAACACGAACAAAAGATGAAATGCACGTATATCGGCTCGTCTAATTTCACTTACCGGAGTTACAAACACGATTTAGAATGCGGGGCTATAATCATGATCCCAGAAACCAAGTCTGAGGCTGTTGCGGCGCTGGCTGCCAGTCTCAAGAACGAGATCGCGAATATCGAGAAGTATACACAAACCGTGGACCAAGTAGAGAAGATATTCCCGGACGTCACTATTCGCGACAAACTTCTATTCAAGATGATGAAGAAGCGGTTGTAGCCAGGCATGTACGCACATACGCTCTGCTTAACCAAATAAACAACATCACATGCACTCTATAAACCGCCAGCGTGCACAAACCGTAATAGGTAACCCGTAATGGGTAATTCATAATGGGTAATTCATAATGGGTAATTCATAATGTGTTTATTAACAGTATACTGTAGCGGGGTAACCTAGCAATTGCCTATTATATAATCAGTGGCCGATTCTGTACCTTCAAAATGGTCACTGTATATCCTCGTGTTTTCATTTCCAACCTTCCGTACTCTATTGATGCGGATCGTATTAAGAGTCTTATAGACGACCTTCCCGTCGTCAACTATAAACTCTACACCGACCAATTCCAGCGCTTCACTGGTAACGCGTGGTTCGAGTTCGAATCCGTTGATGCTGCGAACGAAGCAGTTAAGGAACTGAACAACAAGATGTTCATGGGCCGCAAACTGGCGTGCAAACTCTCGATGTTTGTGTCAGGCACGCCCGATCATCCTGACGATTCTCCGTTGTTTTCGGTGTTCGTGACAAACGTCCCGTTTAATGTGACTGCTGTCGAACTGAACGAACTTTTTGAAAAGGCCGGTAAAATCGTCAGATCCGCGATCTACACGAACCATTTCGGCCTCTCGCGAGGCATTGCCTCTGTCTCCTACGGTTCTCAGGAAGAGGCCGAGAAGGCCATTGAGGAGCTTAATGAGGATATGCTAGGAGGCCGGCAGATCAGCGTGCGTGCCGAGCGTGAGAAACGTGCTCCGCCGTTCGCTTGGTGCTCTGGTTACGGTGAGCCGTCGAAGACGTTGTACGTGTCTAATTTGCAATTCGACGTTACTGAGAACCAGCTTAAAGCATTGGCCGAGAAGACAAAGAAGGTTTCTAGGTGTAAAATCATCGAGTTTGCTCCTAAAGTCCATTCTGGCAACGCGGTTCTCCGTTTCTACGACGTCGAGTCGGCAACAGAAGTACTGCAAGTGCTTAACGGTCATGATCTGGAAGGCCGTGAAATGAAGGTTTCTTACGCCCGCTACCCTCTTGAGGAGAACTAATCATGTAGAACTCGTTTCTTTCGTCTCTTTTTTCTAATACTCGTTTCTGTCTTTGTTGTTTTTTGAACGCTTTTTGGACGTTCTTTGTTGTAGTGTTTGAGGTACCCCGTACCCTTGTATATACCCTTATACATACCCTATACTCTCCCGAACCACAAATCACAAACCACAAACCACAAACCAAACCACGCCAAACATGCTAGAGCAACAACGGATTGATATTGTCAGGTACATTAACATATATATAAACATACATATAAACATACATATAAACGTATATATTCGAAGCATGTTAACAGGTAGAATGATGTAATTATGTTGATGTGTATTAAAGATGATATCGTCTGGTCATTTTCATTTCTTGACGCGGATCACAAGAGTATCCTCGACCTCGGTTTCTTTGTGTCTGTCCTCCTCTCCTTCGAACTTCAAATTGTACACGCGTTTCTTGCTATTATACGAGCACACAGTCGCTTTATAGAACGCCGTTGTTTCAGGGTACCGCGCTAGCACGATTGTGCCGACTGGAATCGGTTTCACGATCTGGTCTTTTAACGGCAGCAGAATTATATCTTTTAACCGGCACTGGTACGACTTGCCGGGGTTGCCCTTCTCGTCGGGTTCAGGGTCGCGCACCTCGAATCTGTAGCCCGGAGTAACAATGCGTGTAATTTCGCACTGGATCCATTCATCAACGGCCGATTGCGGGAGTTTGAACGCGATTTGCCGGCCAACCGTCAGCTCGTCGCCGGACTGGCTGGAAACCGACCCTGAGGCGTCTAAACGCGGTTGAGGAGACGCCGTTCGTGATTTCTCGCTGATTGAATTAGTATTAATTGGTTCTATGGGCTCGGCTTTGCGCCGTTTATGCGGGAGCTCGGCTTTCAGCGTTATTAACACTAAAGTCGAGTCGAGTGCTAGTTTCAGCAGTTTTGCCAGAGCCTGGTGGTCTTTCAGCTCGTCTTTTATTGTGTTCTGCAGCTCTCTTACCTTTTCTTGTAAATTCTGCAGCACTTCAGAACTCATTGCCGCGATCGAGTCGAGATTATTCAATGCGCTGAGGTGGTCCGGCAGACCGGGGTACACTATATCACTATCGTACTGCGCGCATTTCTGCTGCGCGTCGGAAGCCTTCTCTATCGATGCAATTAAATTTCTGTCCAGTTCCTCCGTGTCCTGCTCCAGAAACCGCCGTTTCTTCAGCATGTTTAGCGACGCGTGAGATGTGCCCTTTAGGGTTTAGCCCAGATCCACTAAATCCGAACACAATGATGCTAATCAGGGTGCGTAATTAAGCTGATAAGAAATATACGGAGTGGAAATGGAAATGGGGGCGGGAAGTAGAAGCAGTAGAGATACAACGAAAAGAAGCAATTAAAAAAAGAAAAGCTACAAGCAACGAAAGAGAAATACAACAAAAAACACAAAACAAAAAACAAAACAAAGAGCAAACAACAAAGAACAGAAGCACCTAAAAGCACCTAAAACTAGGTACGAGCATTGCAAACCTAAGTACGCTTCACACCGTCTGGGTGAATTTATTTATTAGTTACCCCAATCACCGTGTTTTTGTGGTCTCACACAGCATTCACGTGTAAAAGTAAAATGACATAATGTAAAAGCTGTAAACAACCAACCGGATTCATGAACGGAGTGTTTGCAGTGCATAAACCGATCGGCATGACGTCTCACGACGTCGTGGCTATGATCAAAAGAGTTCTTCTCCAGTCGTCAGTAGTCAAAGAAAGCAGTCCTGACTTCTCGAACCATAGGAGACGGCGGAAACGGGCTATGCTGAAAGTCGGGCATGGCGGAACCCTTGATCCGCTGGCCGAAGGCGCGATTGTGATCGGCGTGGGTTCAGGAACTAAAAAGCTTTCAGAGTATTTAGGTCAGTGCGAAAAAGTCTACACGGCTGAAGCGCTGTTGGGCGCGCGCACGACGACATACGATTCAGAGGGCGAGGTTATAGAGTACGGACTGAAGACTCCATCCACGCTGACCGATGCTGAAGTAGACGCGGTCATTCCTAAATTCAAAGGCGAGATTTCGCAGTTCCCGCCTGTGTTCAGCGCTCTGAAAGTCGACGGCAAGCCGTTGTACGCGTACGCGCGCGAACAGATCCCTCTTCCCCGGCCCATTGAGAAGCGGGATTGCGTGGTTAGCTATATAGATTATGGCAAGCTCGATTTCACTGAACGCGTGCTTCCTTCTCCTATTGCCGACGAGAAAACACGCGAATTCAGCGAGCATGTGCTTAGAACCAAGCTTCTGCCTCCGCCTGAAACCCAGCCGCCGTTCACAGGTGTGTCGCTTACTTTTACGTTACAAGTGAGTTCGGGAACGTATATCCGTTCCTTGATCAACGATATTGGCGACGAATTGGGCACTAAAGGACATATGAGCAAACTGGTTCGCGACCGGCAAGGCAAATGGGAGGTTGGAAAGAACGTTATTCCGTTAGCAGTGTTTGAAAAGGGCGAGGATTTCTGGTGGCCAGTTCTAGAGTCTGTTTTGAAGGAAGGTCCTGACCGTGTTCTCGATCCTGAGATTCTTTCCACTACAAAAGCCTCAACTGAAGTCTTGACTGAGACCCCAACTGAGGCCCCAACTGAGGCCCCAACTGAAGCTTCTAAGGATGAAGTTTCTAAAGATGAAGTTTCTAAAGACGAAGTTCCTAATACTGAAGTTCCTAATACTGAAGCTTCTAAAGATGAAGCCAAGGATACCGAGGAACCCTCTGCACTGAACGAAACCAAAGAGTGAAAGAGTTAAGTGAATCGGTTTGAGGATCGAGAGAGTGGAGATGTGATTGTAATATATATTAATGATGCAAACTAGAAGAACAACGCCAAAGGCACAATGAGCGTCCATATGTACGGCTTTATAATTGACGCGCCATTTTTCAGCGAGTAGCTGGCGCCCGGGTAGCTGCAGGAAATATCGCCGTTGTCAGAAGGGTAGCCGTACGAACTGTTCAGATCTTCGCCGGTCGGGCACACGAAACTCATTAAAGACGGGCAGTAAGTCCCTAAGTTCCAGCATAGCCAGTAGCACGGGAGTATTTCTTTGTACCTGCCTGGTTTAATGACCTCGTTTATCATACTGTTCCGGCTCTGATTGACTTCTCGCGGTTTCAAGTAGCTGGCATTGTTGCTCCAGTCCTCGCAGCGCGGCACACTGACCGTGCATAGCCAATTGCGGTACGCCTCAGTGCACATCTGGCATGTACTGTACACAGAGAACAAATTCTCCTGTCTGTCGTCACAATTGACTTGGTCTAAAGCTCTAGAGAAGTTCGTGAAGTACTCCCCGACGTAGTTGTCATACAGATCAGTCAACTCTTGGCGCGAGTAGACCGACGCGTTGCCAGGAACCGAGAACGCTGTTTCTGGGCAGTTCGTCATATTGTATATAAGTTGACAAGACTCCGACTCTTTCGTATAGAACAGCACTGAGTCAAAAAGGACACCGCCAACGTACCCCTCTGATGGCGGGATCCCGAGATTGATGTTGTACTCGGTGCTTTTATTGAGCTCAGTAATTAGAAACTGGCCCTTCAGAATCGGCATGCTGCTGTTGTCCAGTCGGTCAGAGACGCTGAAAACAGCGTTGTTCTGGTTCATAATAGCCTTGGATCGGACGGCGCAGTACGAGTTCGCAAGCACAAACACCTCGTCAGTAGCTGGAGTTAGAAACAGCGAGAATTTCTGTGTAGACTCTTCGAACGATGAACTGTTGATGAAACCGCGGTACGCAGTGTCGTTCACATGCTCGTTGAAGGTTTTCAGCGGATCGGTCACAAACAACGCATCAGAGAAGTCGCTGTCTACAAGGTACATCGCCTCGCCTTCTGGCGCGTACGCGGCTCCAAGATCAGCGCCTAGTTCGTAAGACCATACCGCGTCGTTTTCGTACACTGACGGCGCAACAACTCGAATCAAGTTGTTTTGAATAAATTTTGCGTCTACTTGCAACAGCCCGCCGTCAGAAGTAGTGCCCGAAAACGCACCTACAAACAGTTCAAGCGGCTGTAAACTGGACGGCGTGCGCGAGCACTCGCTTAGCGATAACGTGTACATGGGCGCGCCGTATGAAAGGTTTAATTGGTACACATGGATCTCGTTCGGTCTGATCGTCATCGCGATCCCCATGTCGGGAAGCAGCGTGGGCACAATATCTTTTTTTGTTGGCGTGCTTTCTACTTGACTAGCTCGGAACATGTTCGAGTACAGATCCTGTATAGGGCACAATTCGTCTCTAAACAATCCCTCATAGAGTTCGCTGGCGTAGACTGTCGCTATATAAAGACATGCTAACAGCCTCATCTTCCAATTGCAGCTGCTGCCTTGACACCTTTCCAAGTCAACTGCCTAGGCTACCTTTGAATACTTACCCTAAATAAACAGTATGAACAGTATGAGCAGTGCGTAAACTGACACGACATACTGTCAGTGGGTCCTTGTACCTTGTATTGCAATTTGCACTTTGTAATTTCCAATGCAGAAAGGTTAGGTTAGATATATGGGTTCGATGTAAATATTTACCAAAACAGACTTACGAAATACATTGTCATCGATTGAGGTCACTGTTTAATTGGTTTGGTTAATGGAGAATGTGAAGCTGGCCACGCTAATTAACGCCGAAGCGACAATAAACGGGCAAATAAATCTGCTTTACAGAGCAGTCTCAAGCGAGCCCGGGAACTTGAAGTACTGGTCGCAGCTGGTCACGGCCAAGTACGAAAGCGGCGACCACAATGGCCTTGACACGGTTCTAATGGACGCATTAAGTCTGTTTCCCGATGTACAGGAGTTCTGGAAACTGCTGCTCGAGTTAGTGCCGAGTCTAGACACGTTCTCGTTCGCTTTGCGGTATACTGACAACTCCTTTGTCTGGCCTCTGTTGCTGCAGTTTGTCGACAGAAGCCACACTATTTCCCCGAACGATTTAGTGGGTATTTATACTCATTATTTAGAGTACAACGAGTCGGGCATTTATATGGCCGTGCAATCGCTGGTGAACAGGAAAATGGATATCGAAGCTGCGCAATTACTAGAATCGAAAAACAACTTCGAGGTTGCTAATTGGACGCCGCTGATGCAGACTACGGATCCTGCTGTTCTTGAGAAGCTATTAACGCATTTCATCGACTCAATTGACGCGTTCGCTGATAGATTGCATCTTCTAGATGACAGGAAACTTCTTTTAAAACATCTGGTCTCGGCGAAATCGGTTACTTCCTACTGTACTTTGTTCAAAGCCTGCTGCGATTGGTTTAATAGGGCGATTCCAAGGTCTACAGAGCCTTCTTTGTACTTGCACGAGTATAACAATATTCTGAAACGGCGCCAACTCCAAATTAGTGGCCTGATTCTTCGCGAGAGTCCTAATAACGCCGAGTTCTGGCTTCGAAGAGCCAGTTTATGGAAAAACAGTCCTTTAGTAGCGTCCAATGTCCTTGAAGAGGCATTGACTGTTATCGATCCTTTACATGTGGTTGGCGGCAGCAGGTTAAAGGACGTGTACATCAAGTACACTAACCTGCTTTTCGAGAACGGCACCGACAAGGAACGGATTTACTCACTACTGAAGAAAGCAATTCTCAATGACAAGATCAGTGTTTCTGACCAGGAAGAGCTAGTTTGTCAATTGGCTTTAATCCAGGAAGAAGAGAACCTGGAACTCGCTTCTAAAACCTTGGAGACGGCTTTGAAGCTGGCTCAATTCGTGAAGAGTTCGTTGATTTGGAAAAAGTATTTAGAAACGCTCATCAATCTTGAATCCGATAAGGTTCTTCAAGCTTTTAATCGGTGTTGTATTGAGAATGCAGTTTCCATGCATATCGTCTCAATGGTGGGCTCTTATTTCTCCAAGGATCTTGTTTCCAAACAATTAGTGTTCGACCGCGGCGTTCGGTTGTTCAATATGCCCGCTTCTTTGCGGTTATGGGGAGACTATTTAGTCGCTTTAGAACCTCATCGAACTGAATTCTGTAAAGCAGTCCAGAATGGAATCACTATATCCAAACAGAATTCATTGAACTACGAGAAGTTCATCAGTATGTTCGCAGACAGAATCACATTCAACCCATTAGACGTGCGCAGAGTCTTGAACGAGTTCTTGGAAACGTCGAAATCGCGTAATCCGAAACTGCACCTCAAGTTTATTGATACGTACAGCGACCCAATTGAGCGGCGAGCAGCGTTTACTAAAGCCTATGAATGCACTTCGAGCGTTGAAATACTTCAGAACTTTCTGCAGTTCGAGCTCAGCATGAACCAAACTGCACGCGCAGAAGCATTGAAATCTTACCTCGACACTGTTTGCGACTCGAAATCGAACAGCATGAATGTGGAATCCTAGTTGTTCTTCTAGCTTTATTGCTTATATTCACTGTAACATACTTGCATTATTATCTATTAACCACCTCCATTGTATAGTTCTATAGATCAATAATTCTATAGTCCTATAGCCCTATATCGTTACAATCTGTACCAAACCTTACCAATACTTACCAATACTTACCAATCCGCATTCCAATCCAGGAACAATCTGTGCCGATCTAATTGGTATCTACTTGGGTATCTACTTGGGTATCTACTTGGGTATCTACTTGGGTTTCTCTTTGGGATCTCTATCTCCTGTGACGTCAGCGATGCACTCTAAGCTAGTTCGCCCTTAAGGCACATAGATTCAAGTAGAGTCACTGGCGTGCAGTTTAATCATCTAAATGTGCGTTTTGGATGCTAATTATGGAATCGGGTGTGCAATTTAACCGGTTCCTGATAACGATTAGTCTCATGCATAAGATATGCGATATGCTTGTGATTTGCTCAGATACGTCTATTCTACTCTCGGTGTGATGGATTTTTGCGTGTTTCTCGTATTAGCGTTTCATTCCAGTCTGCAACGGTATTCAATTCGTTAGCCCGCATGGCATTTCGTGATTTCTCATGAGGAAAACCAGTGATTCTTCCTAGTTCTGCATATGCACTATGCAGGGGGGTAAGGGGTGTGACAGGATAAGAGTATGTATGTGCGTGTTTAAATGTATTTACGCTTTGAAACAATATAAAGACGTATTCGAAGTCTCAAACAAAGGAGTTAAGTAGAAAATTCAGCGAATTCTACTGAGCTTTAGTGAATTATTTCTAAAGGTCATGTATTAAAACCGAGCGTTGGTATCTGACACTTACCCGCATTGCTGCTAAGGTGTCTAATACCACTACCCTTGACACAGGTCACCGATAGTGTACCAACGGCGTCTCTCCTCCCCCCCCGCATGGTGATCTCATGCGCTGATTTGTAACAGATAGAGGACGCTTTTCCGCAATGGTAGGAGAAAGGCACGCTTGCGAGGCAAACCGGTAGCGGGAAAAAAGCATCTGATTAAACGTTTCAGACCCAATCTAACGCACTAACTCATCAATCGTCAATCTAAACTAGTCATGTTTCATACTGCATGGTTTTCTTGCGTCTCCTGCCCTGAATGGAGCACAGAACGCATGCGGGCTAGGGGGAAAAGATAGATATTCGCCAGCCCATGTGACTTATCGCAATCTCTAGAGTTTACCCTAACTCGATACCGGGATCGGCTATTTTAAATTGATATAAATGCCAAAACCTGCTCTCTGTAATCATCAGTATCATAAATTGATCTTGTAACATATACGTACTTGTACAATGACTGCTCAGAAGAAAGTCGGAATTGTTGGTGGAGGTCCCTCTGGGTTCGCAACAGCTCGTGCCCTAGCGGCTGAGGTCAAAGACGGCAAGCCCGTTTTCGATATCACTATTTTCGAGCGTCGCCCAGGCCCCGGTGGTGTATGGGAGTTCACTGGTAAAGGTCCTCTTTACCGTGATCTGGACACGAACATCTACCAGTACTTGATGGAGTTCAAAGACCATAAATACCCCACTACTGACAAGCCCACGTTTCTCTCGCGGGACGAGGTGCGCGAGTATGTTGAGAACTACAGCAACGAGATCGCTGCTCTTCCTAATGTCCATGTCGCTTATGGATCTGAGGTCGCCGGCCTCAATAACGACGGCAAGGCATGGGTAATCAATTCTAACGGCAAAGACCATGCTTTTGACGATGTTGTTGTAGCTACTGGCCACTACGAGTTCCCGAACTACCCCCAGATCCCTGGTCTTGACGAGCTGCGTAAAGCGCACCCTGACAAGGTCACTCATACTAGACACTACTTCGAGCCTTCTGGTTTCACTGGCAAGAAGATTCTGGTTATTGGTAATGGGTCTAGCGGTGTTGATATCACTATCCAGCTACTCAGAGTGACTGCGCCCGTTGAGATTGCTAGAATCAATGTCGCGAAGTCGGACGAGGCTTTTGAAGAGGGCAAAGACGTGATCTTCAAGCCTGTTGTTGAGAAGTTCAGTAAAGACGGAACAGTATACTTCAAAGACGGCACGACTGGCGAGTACGACACTATCGTGTTTGCTACTGGCTACATCTACAAAGCCCCGTTCCTTGAGGACTTCGACAAGAAACTTCCTAAGAAAATTCTTGACAGCGAGAAGTTCGAACGTATCCAGAATTTGTACAAGTTCATCTTCTACATTCCGAACCCCACGCTTGCGTTTGTTGGTTTGAACACTCAGATTGTTCCTATGCCGTTTGTCGAGACCCAAGGCGCCGTTATTGCGCGCGTGTGGTCTGGCCGTCTCAGTTTGCCGAGTGCTGACGAGATGCACAAAGACGAGCTCGATGTTATTGCTGCTAAAGGCACCGGTCCTGCTTTCTTCTATATGAGCTACCCCGCCGATGTCGAGTACATGACCGAGCTCAACAAATGGTCTGACAAAGCCCCTGGCAGCGGTTTCGAGGCCGAGCGGTGGGACAGCAGAAAGATCCAGATGCGTTCGCGGGTTGCTGAAGACAAGCTTGGCGAGTACGCTCGCAAAGTAAGAGAGTCTAATGTACTGCGCGCACGTCACTCTGAGAACCAGCCTCTTGACGCCTAAGTATACCGTTTGAAAAGAGCCATGAAGCTTCACGCCTAATTAATGACCTGGAAATATAGATCGCGTACATATAGATTGACATGTTTTATACTGCTTTTTCGTTGAATACCTCTTTAGGTATTGGTAAATACTTCCTTTTGATTCCTTTTGATTTAGACTGGTAAATATCGCCTTTCATGTAATGGTTAACAGTGGATTGGACGTTATGTATGTGAATGGGTACGTTAGTGTATATCTATAGGTTCCGTTTCTGGGCCTGGACAGCAAGATGGAACAGAACGCGCATTTTCTGTTTAAAGTCGCGGCGTTTGCGCGTCATATAGATCCGCCATCTCTGTTTGTTCGGCTGCTCATGGTACCTCTGCAGGAACTTCGTATGCATGACGTTGTTCACTCTATTGATTGTCTGCAGCTGGTTGAACGCGCGCGGCAGATCGGTTTCTGTGCACGGGACGGAGCGGCCGGCGTAGATGCCTAGTCTTGGCGGTTTCATGTTGTGGGTGTATACGGTGTCCCTCTTCTGTTTGAGCTCGATCTTCTGCTTCTCGAGCGACTTCAGCAGCTGCAGGGGGATGTCGAGGTAGCTCTTGCCCTCGGTGCTGTAGAACCTGCTAACAAACCTTTTCATTTCCAAACTCGCTCGATATCGCTTTGAGATCTGAGGTCTGTGCTCTATTACGATCCTAGGTTCGGTTCAATTTGCTGACACAAACCTGATCTCGATTACCTAACACACCTTCGATCACACACACTATAAACATACAAATGGCATCGCAGACGAGCGTGCTCAGCCGTGTGAAGTACGCCGTTTTGCGGCCGTGGGCGGTCTTTAATATGGAGTTCGTGCCAGGAGCCGTCTGCACCCCGACCGAACGCGCGTGCATCCACTCAGTCGTTGTCGTCGTGCTTGGGCTTATTGTCTACGGCGTCTCCAAAGCCGCGTCGCGGTTTTCGGAGAACCTCGCAGAAGAGGCCCTTTCGTGAACAAGAAAGCCGTAACGAAAAACTAAAATAAAACTAGGCAGATCCGACAACGTGTTTCTGTTGTGGCCTGCCTTGAAACTTGAAGCGTCTCTCATGCACGAGATCGCGTGATTAAGCACCGTATCAGGTCGTACACTAATTAGTGATAATGTAAATTGTTATACGTATGAACGTTGAGTACGGCACTTTGTAGTATCAGTTTACTAGGTTTAATCAGTATTCCGTGTCGTGTCGTGATCCTATCGCATTGGATTGCATCGCGTCGGAGGTGGTGGAACCGATGGAATTGGTGGAATTGGTGGAACTGGTTGGGTCTGGTTGGATCGTCGCATGCGTCACATCTCATGCGTCACATTTATGGCCGCATTACATGCATTGCATGCATTAGATTTGTGGCCGCGTCATATTGTGACCGATCCGTTTTTTGCAACATTAGAACAGTGTTTAGCGTGGTGTAGTGGAGTAGGGTGGGCAATTATTTGTTTAGCCTATCTAGAACGTAATAAGATATATACACCAAAAAAATTGCAAGGCTCGACCGGCTGCGGGTGAAGGTGCAAATGGCGCAGCGTGGTCTTAGAGGTTAGAAGCAGGCTCAGCGCGACTCTTTAGTGAACTCTTTACCCTCGGGTGAATGTGCGTAATCGTCGGTGTACCGCCCATACCCCTGCGCCGTCCGACGCGGCGGATGCTGTTGGTTCTGGCTGTTTAGAAACTTGTACACGCGCTGCTGGATCGCGTTGCTGGGCCGGAACCCGTCGCTGCCTCTTCGCGAAGGATCCATCATGTCCACGCTGGCCTCGCTCATCGCATCGCCAGCCTCGCTGTCGGAGCCGCCGGTATGGTTCCATTGCAAAGGCGAGAACTGAGAGTCTTTTCGGTACGGCAAGACCACAGATTTCGGCCTCTCCGGCAGCGTCAGCGGCGGGATGTCGTTCGAACTAGTTGCGGGTTTCGGCTTTTTCAAATCAGACAGTGACGGTTTCTGCGACAATTTCTGTGGCAGCTGCTGGCTCTGCGGTTGTGGTCTATGCAGCTGCGGTTTCTGAGGAAGAAGCGACGCGTTTTCGGACGGCGGCGGTGTCGTTTGGATAGTAGGAGGCGCTCCCTGCACAGGCACGGGTTTCTGCTGCTTCGAAAGAAGGTGCGAAGGGCGCGGAATCGACGGTTTCGGCATGCTCGGCATGCTTGGCATGCTTGGCATACTCGGCATACTCGGCATACTCGGCATTCCTGGCATACTCGGCATTCCTGGCATACTCGGCAGATTCTGTTGCAAATTCGACAGGTTCGGCATATTCGGCAGGTTCTTGAGTTTCGGTTTCGGCGCAAGTTTCGGTTTAGTACTTGGTTTAGAACTCGGTTTAGAGCTCGGTTTAAGGTCTTCTTTCAAGTTCTCAAGCCCAGAGATCTGGCCGCGGCCGTAGCCGTCATCTAGATCGTCCTGCTGCTGATGATGAGACGGCGACTGCGACATCGACATCGACTGTGAATGCTGGTGCTGGTGAGGATGCGACTGCGACTGCGACTGCACGAGGTGCCGCAGGTGGTGCGGTTTAGGTAGACGCCTGAGTTTCGACTTCGCTTTCTCGTTGTCGGAAAAGGCGAGCTCGTTCCCAATATCGAAATGCGACCCTGACAACGCCGCGCTGCTCGGGGTCCTGTACATCTCGCTGCTGCCGCCGCGGTCGCCGTGTGTAGACTGGCCAGAAGGCGTCGAAAGCGAGGCGGTGGGAGTAGGATGAAGACGAGGACTAGTAGGCGCTGAGCGCGAGGTCTGGTCTGAAGTAGAGACGTGTTTTACAGGCTTCGCGGGCTTTGCAGGTATCACGTCCTTTTTGAAATCGAGCATTCCGTCGTCCTCATCGTCGATATCCTCGCTAGAGTACCCGTCAGGGTCCCGGGAGTGCGGTTTCTTCGCGTAGAACCGGTGCAGCGCGGGTTTGTGTCCCGATTTCAACGCCCGGCTCTTTTTATGCTCGCCTTTGCCGGAGTCCAGTGTTCTTAAGAACTCGACGCTCGACAAATTGCGCTGGTCTTCCTTATCGTCCAGAATAACCGTGTTTGATCGAGTTGAAATACCAGTAAGAATCGTCTGCAGCTTGTTTTTGCCTGTATCCCGTAACGGGCTTTCTTCTTCCTCGCTGTCGAAATCCTCGCTGTCGAAATCCTCGGGCGAGCTGAGTTGTGTCGACACAGGCTGCTGGCTAGCCGACGGTGCAGGTATGGGTGTAGAGGGTGTTTGGGCAGGTGTGGTGCTCGCAGAAGGCGCGGCAGTGGAGGTAGACGGTGTAGAAGACGAGGACGAGGAAGAGGGTACTGGCTTGGCTGTACTAGGCACTGCATTAGGCGCTGAGTTATGTTTGGCAGCAGCAGGCGCAGAAGTCGAGGCAGAAACAGGCGCAGAAGCTGAGGCAGGCGCAGAACTAGCAACAGAACGGTTCGGTTGAGCAGAAACGCTGGCAGAACTAGCGATCGTAGGAAGAACTGGTTTCGCAGGGCGCGGCGGCAGTCTATACTCTTTGTCGTCGGTGTCTATAAATTCTGACTTTTGCTCCTTCGGCGTGTTCAAATCAATCAGCGAAGGGTTCAGCCGATCAAGCTCTTCTAAAGTGGGGTACCGGTTCTTCAGCTCCTCTTCTAGCGGGGATACTGGCCGCATAAGAGGGCTCCCGGCAGGCGAGAGCGCAAGAACCTGCATATTAGGCGGTGCAACGACCGCGAGTTTCGACGCGGCCGAAGGCGTGCCTGCAGGGAACTGCACTAACGGCTGCATTCCAGGGATCTGGTTAGCGGTTAAAGAGCTGTTAATAGGGCCGTTGAGGTGACCGTTAATGGGTCCAGTAGCGAGCGGGGGAACGCCGTTTAGAGCTGCAGAAGAGGAGACCGAGATTGCAGGATTCGACAAAGACGTGTTCAGCCCGTTTGTTTGTAAAGGAATTGATGGGTTAGACGAGGTTGCCGAGGTTGCTGGCGTGATCGGGTTAGACGAGGAGGAGATCGACTGTAAATGCGCTGGCGCATAGATATCCACCAGCGGGCACTCGACGTGGCGCATAGCGCAGATCTCCTGCATCTCCTGGAACACGTTCGGCCGCATTCTCGGGTCGGGTTGCAGCAAAACACAGATCATGTTCTTCAGCCTGTCTGAGTACGCGGGTCTGAGGGGGACGTTGAACGTGCCGCTCAGAACCAGTTGCTTGAACTGCTCGTACGTCTGTCCTGGCCGTTCGAACGGCGTCGTGTAGAAACACAGTTTATACAGGAACACGCCCAGCGCCCAGATATCCGACTTCTCGTCGATCGGCAGACCTCTAGTCAAATCGAGCATCTCTGGCGACCGGTACTGGACAGTCGTATGGTGCTGGATATCGTCGTCGAGGAGTTTGAACTCTTGCGGCGTGCGTGGAGGCCGGAGAACGGGGGAGACCGAGCCGAAATCGCAGAGTTTGAATGTTCCGTCCGCGCAGATCAGCACGTTCTCGATTTTCAAGTCGCGGTGGAGGAGCGGCGGCTGCAGATAGTGCATGCGGGCCAGCCCAAGGGTGACGTCGTACATGATCTTCAAAATCTCGTGCTCGCGCAGCTGGTCGCGGAGCCGCGAGTTCATGAGATCGATGAGCCCGCCGCGCTCGCAGAATTCCATTAACAAAAACACTTCGTACTGCCCTTGAGCGCCGGGCTGGTGCATCCGCTCGGCGTGGGAGTCGATGTACTGCACGACGTTCGAGCAGCCGCGCAGACGCTGCATCGCCCCGACTTCGGCACGCAGGATGTCCAGGTACGCTTTTGTCGGCACTTGCACGCGTTTCAAGCATGCGAGCTCTCGCCCGGGAAGGGGAGGAGACACTTTCACGGTGTAGACGTGCGCAAAGCCTCCTTCGCCGATGAACTTCACGATCTCCGCATCGTGCGACCCAACAACGAGCTGCGTCCCGGGTTTGTACGCCGTGGGAGGTGGGACTGGCATGGTTTAGACGAAGGCCTGGCTTAAGAGACTCTGATTAACCAGGTTGGTTTGGGGCAGGGGTTGAATCCGTAATCTGGGGGCTTGAAACCCACTTCGATTTAAAGGGTGCGTGAACGTAGCAGAATTAACTAATGGGTTCTCAACGAATTTGAATGGGAACAGTGTAAACGGAAAAAAATAATTGAAATTCATGTTTTTAGTTCTTAGATTTATGGACTTGGGCTATATTTGCCTGCATAGGTACTACGTGGTGGGGCTGCCGCGGATTAGGCACCGCCAGCAGATTCATGACTTAATACAGCTGAGTACAGCTGTGTACAGGGTGTACAGGGTGTACAAGTGTGCATGTGTAAAGGCGTAAAGGCGTAATGGTTGTCGAGGGTAGAGGGTAGAGGGTCGAGGGTAGAAGGGTAGGGAAGTGGCTAGGTTGCATACGGGTACAAGATGCGCATCTGCACGAAAGTTCCATGTACCAACAAGCGCAATAAGATGCTCGGTTTACACTCGTTTTAGTCAACGTTTCTGTTTGAGCGATTTGTCGACGCTTTTATTAGACCAGGCTTTTTATAACACTCTTTTGATGACAGGTTAGCATGGTGTCGTTAGGTTAGGTCTGTGTAATGACTCGCGAATACGTAAACATAAACAACTGGGGTTCGCCTGTCCATGCCCACACCACATGCACCGTTTCGTCAGTGCGGTTTGTGAGGTTTGTACACCCAGTGTCTATATGCGGCGCGTTATATAAGTCCAGAAAGGCCAGAAAAAAATACAATTTTTAATTAGTAAAATACTTTACGGCGAATTGACCTGGCATTGACCTCGAACTGGATCCGCAGGATCCGCAGGATCCGTTGGTATTATGAATTACTTAGCAGCATCGGTTAGCGGAATAAGCAGATCAATTACGTAGTGCGTCTAGAAGGTACCGATTATGTATTCCAAGCACCGACCGGCTATAGTATCGGCGCGGTGAATAACAGTTAAAGTGTGGAGTCAAAGAACCGCTGAACTTATTGGACTATTTGGACTATTTGGACTATTTGGACTTATTGGGCTATTTGAAGTAATCGGACTTATTTAAGTAATTGAAATAATTGAACTATAGAACTATAGAACTAATTGAGTAGATGATTGCACAGGCAACACATCTGTAGTAAAGGTAGAATTGAACAGTTTGGTGATTGGATAATTAGGGGCATGTGGAGCAACGTGGGTTGCGTTACCGGTTATATTTCGCAATGACGTTGTAAAAAGTGCAACAGATATAAACGAGTAAAAATATCAATTCGGTTTATTTAGTTTATTTGGTTTATTTGGTTTATTTGGTTTATTTGATTTATTTAGTTCAGTTGAGTTAGGTGAGTTCAGTTGAGTCTAGTTTAGTCTAATTATTTCTTGTCTTTTCCGTTAGGATCCTTCTTAGGAGCCATCGTCGCGTCCAGTCCAACGTACCGCGCAGACTGTTGGACCATGTCCATGCTGTCGTCGCCCTTAGAAGCGTATCTATCGAGCAGCTGTTTGAACTGCAACTGGTGTGTCAAATAATTAGTGACTTCCTGTTGATGTTTTGGTGGGAGCACTTCGAACGCGGTTTCAAGCGGTTCGTCACTGTGCTCGACGACTTCAGTGTTGATCGCTCGGCCCAATCGTTTTTCTGTGTTTTTCAATGCGGCTTCTTGGAGTGCTCGTGCGTATGCACCATGTTTGCTGAGAACTGCAGCGAATCGCAGTGCCATTCTCTGGCAGCCAATTATTTAATTATCTAATCATATAGTTTACTCCTGGCCAATGAACACTAGCATGAGGTCCGTTCCGCGCATTTCGCGCATTCTTGGCGCACGACACGTCCATTTCGGCGGCTACGGCAGCCGTAAAGAGGTTACGCTTATTCCCGGTGATGGAATTGGCATGGCTGCCGCTCAGGCGGTCAAAACCATCTTCAAGGCGCAGAACGTCCCGGTGGACTTCGAGGAGATCCAGGTCTCTGGACTGAAGAACACGACTGAGCCTCCTAAAGAGTACTTCGAGGCCATTCAGTCGCTTAAACGCACGAAGGTCGGTTTGAAGGGTATCATCTACACCCCCACAACGAAGCACGGCCACCCCAGTTTCAACGTGCAGCTGCGCAAGGATCTGGATGTGTTTGCTTCGGTTTCTCTTTACAGATCTTTGCCTGGTGTCAACACGCGCCACAAGGACGTCGATTTCGTCATTGTTCGTGAGAACACCGAGGGTGAGTACTCCGGTTTAGAGACCAACCCCGTCCCTGGTGTTGTTGAGTCGCTGAAGATCACGAGCGAGGCTGTTGTCGAGCGTCTTGCGCGTTTCGCGTTCGATTTCGCTCAAGCCAACGGCCTCAAACACGTCACTGCCGTGCACAAAGCCAATATCATGAAGAAGGGCGACGGTCTGTTCAAGAACACAATCGCACGTGTTGGACAGCAGCTCTACCCCGACATCGAGACCAGCAGCGTCATTGTCGACAATTGCGCCATGCAGGTCGTCTCCAACTCGCAGCAGTACAAGGTTCTGGTCACTCCTAACTTGTACGGTAACATCCTCTCCAACATCGGTGCCGGCCTTGTAGGCGGTCCTGGTGTCGTCCCTGGTGTCAGTATCGGCCGCGAGTACGCCGTTTTCGAGCCTGGCTGCCGTCACGTCGGTTTGTCGCTCGTTGACGCCGGTACTGCGAACCCCACTGCCACGATCCTTAGTGGTGTTATGATGTTAAGGCATATTGGTTTGGACGCTGATGCTGAAGCCATTGCGCGTGCTGTTTACATGACTCTTGCCGAGCAGAAGGTTGCCACTCCTGATCTTGGCGGTACTAGCACGACCACTGAATTCACTGCCGAAATTCTGCGCAAGCTCGAGACCGTCCAGTGAGCGCGTTTTGACAACAGCAGCTTTCAGAACCTGTTCTTTTAGCCGGAAGGTATTTGAAGTAACGTATATGTGTATGTAAACCCTTCCTTTATAGTCATAAGTTGAAGATAGACCGCGCAATTGCTGTAAACTGTATACCAATAGTGCAATTTCTACTATAGTGAAATCAGGGTTGGGTTTGGGCGTGGGGTTTAACCTTTACCCCACAATTCATGCAACTGCAAAACAAAAAAAAAAAATATAACAAAAATAACAGCTGCCCATAGATTGACCGTAGGTCTGCCTGCCAGTAGACTTGTCCACAGATGCTTGTAAAGCGGCACTATAGCGCTGGGTTACAAATTGCACACAATTGGCTTGGTGGTTTTCGTTCCGCTTAGATGTGGTCTAACTAGACAAGGAGGTAGAACTAATAGGTAAATTATAACCAGCATAATCAAGTTATTATTGTCAGATTTAAATACAGTTACAGACAGAAGAGTAAGGCATGGATAATGCCAATACCATCAGTGTGGCCTGGGTTGACCGATGTTGAGGTAAGCTAATACCATGGCGTACTAATGGTGCACCATCACCTTACTTCCTTTCGTGCTAGCTGAGTTAAATCAACCCGTCAGTAGCCGGTCAATTGCATAGCATGAACGGGATTGCTCTGTTCGAGCCGCTCATTAGAGAGATGACTCTTTTGACCCGTGAAACAAAAAACAATTATGACGCTAGCAAAAAACAGAATCTAGGAAAGGATGTTTTAGCCGCAAAAAACGAAGCGCTGAAGTCAAGACTGCATGAACTCGCGAGCACGTTTAAAGAGCGTCTATTTCTTTTACAGCTGGCCAGTTGTGAGCCCGACGAAGAGCTGCTGTTTTGTTGTGCGCAGTACTTGAGTGTCCACGACCCAGAATCGGCTAAAGAGCTGGTCAAAGAAGCTCCGCATGTAGCCCCTGTACTTGATATCGAGCTTGCTAATGCAGAGAACGGGCTTATTAGCATTTTGCAGAAAGAGGATTACGAGGAGGCCATTAAAAAACTCGAAGAACAGCGCACGAGTTTCTCGAACCGGCGCGAGGATGAATTAGTTCGTCTTTTGAAACTGGTGCAATTAAAGAAGCTGCTTCAGCAAGAGAAATATAATCAGGCAATATCCTACGCAAAGACTCATTTGGCAGACGCGGATTCCGAGCTCGAGATGGCGTTCACTGGAGTGGCCGAGAGCCGTCTTGTAGAAACGCTTAAACCGCCAAAACCCAATAAGGTGCGGCAATGTTTTAGAGAAAACCACAAATTCTCTGGCGGCAATAATCTGGCCGCCATTATCAGTTTAGGCCTCTCATGCGTGAAATCCGATCTTTGTGGAACCGAATTATCGAGCAACCCGAACTGCCCGGGGTGCTTGCCTATTTTCAAGGACTACGGCCGCTGGATCCCGTGTGCTGATAAGGACACAAGCAGTCTCGACGAGGATCTTCTGGTCTTGCCTTCGGGCGTATGCATAAACCGCGAGAAGTTAAAAAAGTACACCAAATCCAAGGGCCAGAACCCGACTTGGTGCTTTGTGGACCCAGGAAATCCTGGCGATCCTGTTGAGAGAGTTCCATGGACTGCCGCTAAACGTGTTTACACGCCATAATCAGAAAACCAAGACACAGGTCACAAATCACAAATCACTCCTAAACTGTTCAGTTAATTATTTTCATGCATTGAGTGTTTATGTTTCTATGTTTTCATGTTTCTATGTTTTCATGTTTCTATGTTTTCATGTTTCTATGTTTTCATGCTTTCATGTTTTCATGTTTTTATCTCTTTACCTTTTGCTTTCTGTTTACCTCGTTACTGTTTACCTCGTTACTGTTTACGTGTGGGTTTGCGTGTGGGTTTACGCATTAATTTCCGTTTGTCTTTACTCGGCTCGTTCGTGGACTGCTGTTCCGGTTTGGGGTTCGTGTCTTGGGTGAATAAATACATCCGCGCGCTGCGATCTTTCTGAGGCACAGACGTGCGTGCGCCGCCTTTACGTGTGAGTTGATGTGAGTATCCGTCCCACGCCGAACTAATAAACGCCTGTGATCGTTGGACGGTATAATTAGCCGACCTGCCTAGTCTCTTGAACTCCCAGGAGTCATAGGGCTCGCCAGTGAAAAGTGTCAGCACAACATCGCTGTTCAGGATCTTGCATTGTGCGAAAAACGCCAGCAGCAGTCTCTGGTGCTGGTTGATATTACGGTCGACATCGCTAATGGAATTGCCGAGATGCGGGAAATTAAACGCGATTTTCGTAGGCGAGAATTCCTGGATCTGTTTATACGTACTCAGTTTGACAGCATCGATGCCGTATGCTACGTTGACGCCGTGCTGGTCAAGAAACTCTAGCGTTTCTAAACTGTTAGGGTACTTCTCTTTGACCTCCTCCTCGGTGTCTAATACTGTAGCCAGGATATTCAGAGTATCGTTCTTTAAAAACAGCGCTTTGGCGAAACTGAGATCTCCCTCGCCCACTAAAAGCACGCGATCGTAGTTGGAAAACGGGGTCCAGTCAGTACGTGCTGCAGCTCGCGCTCTAGACGCTTGAGCTTCTTTTTGCCGCAGTTTCATATTAGAAGCATGGCTGGCTTTTCTTTGCTTGGCCTCTTCATGCTGTTGGCTGGCTTGGTACCGCGCTAATGACTGCTTTAGTTTACGTGCCATGCCTCAAATTAAATTTCAAATTAAATTGCAAATTAAATTTCAAAGTAAAGACTGTGCAGAAATTAGTCAGGGCACAGAAATAAACGATTCGGGGTATAAGTTTATAAAAGTAGAAGCGAAAAGAGTATTTTTGATAGAAATTACAACGATTTGATATTGGTGGGTAGTAGCATCAGATCTGTTGTTGAGATCAAGACGGCATTGCATGAGGGGTTTGTGTGGTTATGGGTTTATGGGTTTATGGATACGGTAGCGTTGATATGGTAGCGTTGATACGGCAGGTCCAGTATATGTATACTAAGTCATACTGTCATTAACATAGTCAGGTGTAAACTAAGGTACTGACTTTACCTGCCTCTTATCTCGTTTTCATATTTGTTTTATTTTCCTGCTTGTGTTTGTGTTTTTGTTTGTGAGTTTTCACTTCTCGATTTAATAATTCACTCTCGATTTTTCACTTCTGACACAATCTTTGCGACATTTTCGCTTCTCGTTTACTGGTTCTGACATGTGTTCTTAGGGTCTGATGTCCAGATTAGGCCACTAGATCATTAACTACTGTTAATTAATATTTCATTGGCTAATAGAAGCTTCTAAATACGACTAGTGAGTCGGAATTATTATCACATTCTGAATTGCATGTACTGTGTCGTGATGAAATACTGATTCTATTGAACTATGATTAGTTTATGTAAATAAAGACTGATGAAAAACGCGGGTGGAGGCAGGGTGGGGCGTGGTCATGATAAGTGGTGGAGGTTGTCGATGGGGAGAGCGGGGTACAGAACAAGTGTGTTTTTAATGACAGGAAGTAATATTAGAATCAAATAAAAAAAATAGAAATGAAAACAGGTACCACTTATTTCAAGTAGTTGCAACATTTAACACTATTCATCAGTCCATTGTCTATCTGTTTAGAATCGCGTATCCTGTAGTCATTAAGGCCCACGGATTTACGTGCATGCGCCTGCGTGTAAGCGCATATGGCATAGCTAAGGGTTTGCATGTGAATAGTCTCATGCTCAAGGTGTGATAGACACATACAGTACTGAACACGAGAATTGAATGTTAAACTAGGATAGAAGTCGAGAAAGATGCGACTACAAACGACCACTAGATAAGTTCCAATGGACCATAATACACCCACAACGCAATTTTAGGGGACATTGAGTGGCTCTAAGTTGTATATATTACAAACGTGTCTCAAACTGGCTATGAAAAACGTCTATTCTGATTCGTAGACGTATACATGCAGCCGACAAGCCATATGCATCGAGGTACGGGCTAGTTGTGCTCGTTGGGGTTCTGGGTAGGGTCTTAATGGCTGAGGTCGCCCTATGAGCAGCCTTTGAATTGGATATTGAGGACTATAGGGGTAGATATTGCCCTAGCCCATTATTTACCTATACGATCGTACTTTATACACGCTCTCACCTAGAAGGAGAAACTGGGCCCTTATATTTCACCACCTACCCCCACTAACACTTTTTTTTGTATCGCATCGTATATCATCTTGTTCGACAAACAATGACTGAGAGTGTTTTCAACAGAATGGAGGCTATGATCAAGTCTCGGCAGAAGGAAATCGCCGAGACTTTAGGTCAATTGGACGGCAAAAAGTTCACCATGGACGAATGGAAGCGCCCTGACGGCACTGGTGGTGGAATCTCTGCTGTAATTGAGGACGGAAATGTCATCGAGCGTGGTGCCTGCAACGTCTCTGTTGTCAACGGTCTCCTTACTGAAAACGGGTACAAGCGTATGCGCGAGAACCACGGCGATCTCACCTGGAACGGCAAGCCCATTCCTTACCGTGTCTGTGGCCTCTCCATGATCATGCACCCCCACAACCCCCACGCCCCGACTGTCCACTTGAACTACCGTTACTTCGAGTGCGACCGTCCTGACGGTCAGCCCATGTCCTGCTGGTTCGGTGGCGGAGCTGATCTCACCCCTAGCATTCTTTACGAGGACGACGCCGTCTACTTCCACCAGGTTCTTAAAGCCGTGTGCGACAAGCACGAGCAGCCGTACGGCGAGCTCAAGGAGTGGTGCGATCGCTACTTCCGTAACCACCACCGTGACGAGGGCCGTGGTATTGGCGGTATTTTCTACGACGATCTTACCACCGACAAGCCCCACGCCATTGTCGACTTCGCTACCGACGCTCTTGACTCCTTCCTGAAGGTTTACGTTCCTATTCTCAAGGAGCGCAAGGACCTGCCATACACTAAGGAGGAGAAGTCTTGGCAGGCTTTCCGCAGAGGTCGTTACGTCGAGTTCAACCTCTTACACGACCGTGGAACTTCGTTCGGTTTACAAACCCCTGGTGCTCGTGTCGAGAGTATTCTGTGCTCGATGCCGCGCTTCGCTGAGTGGAAATACGGCTACGAACCTGAGGCAGGATCCGAGGAAGCTCGTTTAGTCGATGTTCTCGTCAACCCTGTCGACTGGATCAAGAAGGACCAGAAGACATACCCCCTTCCTGCTATCTAAAGCACAAAAAGGTAATGCGATCAACAACCAGAATAAAAAGAAGACGTGGTTTGGAAACAAAACTCTAATTAGTTCTTGAAAACCAAAAGAAGTTGAACTTGAACCCGGATTCTTTTTTTTTTTCTTCTGTCAATGTAAATGTGTCGTATGTGTATCTCTATGTAATTCTATGTACTACACACAATTAATGTCATGCAAATTTGATTGGTGAAAACCACCGTGAATTGTTCTGAAATCCCCATCAATTCCTTATCATCCCAACCAGAATTTTGTTTCCAGCAGAGAAAGTCATGGAAGGGTATGCGGCCTTCTAATAAGAAACAGCCTCCCGATTTAAGCTATAAGGGGTGATAGCGAATAAGTTTAGGGCACTTGGATACACGGATCCAAGTATATGCAATTTATGCAATTTATGCAATTATTAGGAAAAAAAGAAAAAAGAAGAATTACTCCTCATCTTCTCTTTCAATTTCCTAATTAGTCTTCCTCTTGTGACAGCTCATATTTTTTCATCTTGACTACTGACAGCTCCGGACATGCCCTATCATACGACCGCAAGCTCGCTGCGCCTTTAAGTGTCCGCTTATTCATGCGAATACAGCAGTCGTAAAAGTCCATGATTTCCATTGTGCACTTAGTGTCATCAAAGTCGTTGTTTTCCAGGCAGGTTTGTATCCTGCACGCGCTTTTCTTGCAAGTTTTTTTATCCATTAGCGTAAATTTTTAGATTCAAAATTTATTGATTAGACTCAAACGCCCCAATTATCAACTCTCCTCTTATATCTGAGTATCTACGCCTTGCTGCTGACACTAACGCTTGCGCTCCCATCAATGCTTTTAGTCGGCCAGTACGCCATGGCCACGCTGTCTTACATGGGTTCCACGTAGCCTGAAGAAAGTGGAGTCGTAGTCATATCTCGTAATGAATATGTATTTTTAATCCATTCGTAATAATCGCTAACAAATCTGTCACATAAGCCATATTCCACGCGCATACATACGTAAAAAAAAGAAATACTAAAGCCAGAGCTACGTGACGACATGCCTATACGATGATGTACACAAATAATTTGTTTTGGGCGGTGACAACTTTATATGAGTCAATAAAACAGTTTCAGAAAAAGTCAGAAGTACCGTGAAACAACGTGCACAACAGATTGGGGTTTTAACATATATACTCGAGCGACAACAAAACAAGGATCCAATAAACATTGTGGGGTTATGTTGTATATACATTAGGGGCGTTAAAAATACATTTAGCAGTTGACGTGCATATATGCGTCAACGTTCATACGTCATCATTTAATTACATCATCGGTATACACACGTGATTCAACTGCATGCAATATGAGCCGACAGTAGCAAGAGCAATTTGATTACTGTGTCTGAGGTGTGCATTACTGGAACGTGTCCATTATACACATCCTGGGCGCACAAGTGGTTTTAATCAATTTTTAATTATATTTAGTGGGGACGCAGCAATCTTGACCTGTAAGGATCATTCATCAAATGATGTCTAAAAGCCTACTAAGTCTGGTGTACAATTCCAGGCGGTTGTTTTCACGTGAACTAGTGGTTAACAACGTCATTGCGCGTAACCCTATCCCCAACTATCGTTGCCTTGTGGGAAACGTATATAAACCCATTCAGACTCGAAACTACACTGTTAAACTATCAAGAAAGAAAATGTCAGCTACTCATAATTGTCACACAACAGACAACACATACTCTCGTAAGTACAAGGCTTGCGTCGTCGGTAGTGGTAACTGGGGTACCGCCGTTGCCAAGCTCGTTGCCGAGAACTGTCTGGAGAAGGACACCCTCTTCGAGGAGGAGGTCAAGATGTGGGTCTTCGAGGAGAAGGTCGACGGCGAGAATCTCACCGAGATCATCAACACCAAACACGAGAACGTCAAATACCTTCCCGACATCAAGCTTCCTGTGAACCTTGTTGCCAACCCTGATCTTCGTGACGTTGTTGCCGACGCTGATATCATTGTCATCAACATCCCCCATCAATTCCTGAGAAATATCTGCAAGCAGCTTGCCGACATCGACTTCAGCAAGAAATACGCTATTTCGTGTCTTAAGGGTCTTAACATCTCTCCCAAGGGTCCTGAGTTGCTTAGCGACTACATCACCGAGCACCTTGGTCTCCACTGTGGTGTCCTTTCCGGTGCCAACATCGCCTCCGAGGTCGCCAAGGAGAAGTGGTGTGAGACTACTGTTGCATTCCCTCCCCACCCCGAGCACAAGGAGGGTGATCCGGACTCCATTCTCATGCGTGAGCTTTTCGAGAGACCATACTTCCACGTTCAGGTATCCGAGGATACTGCCGGTGTCTCCATTGGTGGTGCCCTTAAGAACGTAATCGCCATTGGTGCTGGTATCGTTGAGGGTGCCGGCTGGGGTGATAACGCCAAGTCCGGTATCATGCGTCACGGTGTCGTTGAGATGGTGAAATTCGGTAAGACTTTCTTCCCCACATTCAAGGCCAGAACCATCTGCTACGAGTCTGCTGGTGTTGCCGATCTTATCACCACATGTTCTGCTGGTCGTAACGTCAAGGTTGCCCGTGAGGCCATTAAACAAAACAGACCGATCGAGGAGATTGAGAAGGAGCTTCTTAACGGTCAGAGTGCCCAGGGTGTTATCACCATGGACGAGGTACACGAGCTTTTGACCAACCAAAACATCTACCACGAGTTCCCGTTGATGGCTGCCATTTATAGTGTTGTTAGAGAAGGGCTTCCCGTCGAGGGACTTGTGCAGCAGCTTCTTGAGGCTCGCGACGATTAAATCATGCCCACTCTATATTGTTAAACTATAAAGCCGTGTCTCGTCTGGGTGTTCTATCCGGGTGTCCTAGTCGGGGCGCGCGTCCTCTAACCGTATTTGGAGTTTGAGTCCAATGTATTTGTGTAAAAACTGGAAGGAAGTATATATTTATCTTTGATTCAATTTATGAACATCCAAATCGCTTTGAAGTTTTCTAACCACAATTCTAACAACAGCTGTAAATACATTTGCAAACTAGTACGAGCGGTAAAGAGTCTCACGCGATCCGGAAGTACGTAGGTACAACTCTGCAAGCAATGTACAAGAAGACAATGGGTAGCTAATATGGATAGTTAATAGCTTTTGTAGGAGTTTTATTTAGGCGGTTTATTTTATTTCATTTCATTAGAGTCCTGTCCGGCGGACTCAGCGTTTCGTTTAGCAATACTTTCTCTGATCTTTGCTAACCCTACTGAGCCAGGGAACGCTTTGATTTCGTGCTGGACTACACGCCTCTCGGCTTTCCTGCTAAGACGCGCCTTTTCGCTTGTCTTTTTGACTTCAACCTCTTTCGCTTCGTCTACTGATAAGATTTCAGCCACAGGGGCTTCAGGCAAAGCTTCTAGAAGATCGGCAATTGGTTTTCCAGCCAGGTTCGTGCGTTCTTTTCTTCTCAACCGTTTTCTGGACATTTTACTGATTTTTCCATTACTGACGCGCGTCGTGTTATGAATTGCCGGCTTGGCCAGCGTTCTAGGAGTTTTTGATCCTAATGGGCCTAAACTTTTCATCACGCGGTTGCTGGCTTTGTGCAGCTCTTCGGGGGTATACCTGCTCGACATCTTTTTATATGCAGACTGGATTTGAGTATTAAAAACGAAGGAAAAAGAAAGAAACGGCTTTCTGGTTTCTGTAGACTAATTTAATGAACCTTTTTAACTGTAAGTGCCTTTGCCCGTCAAAAAATCGCAGAACCCTTACCTACGCCTAATTAGTGTGCAGCGTGTGTGTGGGCACCTAAATAGACCCAGGAAATAACTAGTAAGTAAAGCAGCACAGACCAATGCCGGAGTCTGTTGAGAGCGCTAAAAACAACAAACCTGTTGACGCTGAAGTCAATGCAGAGGCTGGAACCAAAAGGAAGGCTGAAGAAGGCAGCGAATCGGTTGTTCCAGAGAGCAAACGTCAATCCGTGAACAAAGAAGGCGAAACCAAGTCTGTAGAAAGTGAAGAGGCGAAAGAGAGCAGTGGTAAGCCTGAAACTCTAAGAAAACCTGAGAAGGAAGAAAAGGATAATGAAGAAGAAGCGAAAGATGCTAAAGACGATAAAGAGGAATCCAAAGACGGAGATAATGACACTGAAGACACTGAAGACGCTAAAGACGCTAACAAAACGAAACCGGTAGAGAAAGAAGCTAAACCGGCGGTAAAAGAGAGTTCAAAGGCTGGTACTCGAGATACAACTGGCGATAAAACTACTGTAAAACCTAGCGAAAGCAAACCTTCTGACGGTACTCCAAAGCCTACAGAGAAACCAACCAACACTCAATCTGCACAGCCTGTACAGTCTGCAGCACAATCCTCTGCACAATCCTCTGCACAATCCTCTGCACACACAGCCACACAGATAGCCAAACCGAGCGAAAAACCTACAAGCAAGTATAAGTCCGATACCCCGCAAGAAGACCCCGCAAAAGCCGAGTATACCCGAATGCGAACTTCTTTAAAGAATATTCTTGACACCAAGAAAGAACTCGACAAGAAACTCGAGGATTTAGAGGCGAAAATCTATATTGACGAAGGCACGTACCTCACTAAAGCCACAGCCGGGAACATCGTAAAAGGCTTCGACCAGTATACGCGCACCAACCAAAACCGCCGTAAATCCGTGTTCACCGACGCCGACAGAGTTTTCTCGCAGTGTTCGACCTCGTTTGAAGCCGAGCTGTAGTGGCGTGCGCGTTTGAGTTCGTTTCACACGTACACACCTATTATTTATTATCATTTAAAGCATATCTATGTAGTACTGCATACGCAAATGGCGCGGTATATCACTAAACTGTGTAGCTGTGTAGCTATGTTGTTGCAGTAGTGTTACAGCAGTGTTGCAGCAGTGTTGCAGTGTGTCGTTGATACGAGTATTTATTATCATATACATACATTTAGACCGGTTGCACAGACATTCACCTTATAAGATTTCTTTAACTCCCATTCTGCACATGTTTTCTTTCTTTTCACGATCTCTACATTAAGCCTGGGGCGGATTAATAACACACTATCCATGCTCCGGCTTTCGCTTTTCTCTAGAGTAGGCATTCATTCGGGCTTGTGGGCCCCTAAACTGAACAGACTTAGCACCTTCACATTCAAGTTCAGCCAATATAGAAGAATCGCGCAGTTTGGGACGCGCTCGGCGTCGACGGCTGCGAAACGGAGCGGGCCAAAGACAATGACCTGGGACGAGTTCTTCCAGCTGCGCAAACGCAGAAACAGACTCGGGTCTTTCACTTCGGTGGCCACTGCTATTTTTGCTGCATCGCTCTCGTTCAACTACTTCGCCAATCTCGTGATAGACTTTAATAAACGCGTGATGGGCGTAGAGGTGCAGTGGATCTATATGGGCGCAATTGTGCTCTCCGGGTTCTTCGGCTGGTTAGTTGGCCCGTTTTTCGGAACGCAGCTGTTTAAGTGGTCGATTGGATCGCGCAGAATAGCGTTCCAAAAAATGGACGATCTGTTCCTGCGCCACGTCGTGCGCAACCGCCCTGATCCGAGCCGTAACAACGTCAACCACAACCCGTTATCGGATTTCTACGGCGAGAAAATCAGCAGCCTGCGGGATTACCGCCATTGGTTGCGCGAGGGAAGACTGTTCACTAAGAAGTCAGAGAAGTTCTTGTAAGAATGCTTTAAAGATACTCTAAGAATACTCGTATACCTGTAAAAGTATAGCTACACTCTACTATTATAATTTGATTTTATAGATTCCATATATTCAGGGAAGTAGACTGGAAACATCACCTGGGTTTTTCATCTGAATTGTTTATCTGAATTGTTCATTAGTGCTGTCATATTCTGATCGACAACTGTTAGTAATTACAGCAAGTGCACGGAGATCGGGTTCGTGGGTGTGTACCCTAAATAGGTAACGCATATGAATGCTGCGTCATTGAACTCGTGGTAAGGTCAATCAGACACGGGTAACCGTATTGTGGCATTGAATGCTGTACCCACGTTTGTGGGGTACCGCGGGGCACCGTAGGGTACCTCAAAAATGGTTATGGGTACCTCAGAGATCGTTTTGGGGTATGTATTGCATATTTGTGGTCCCAGTCTGTGCATGCATGCATTTGCGGGGTGCATTCAGTTTAATGCTAGGAAGCTGTGGTGGTTTATAGAGGCATTGAAATGTGATGATTGTGATGATTGTGATGATTGATGGTGTGTGTGTGTGTATGATTAGTATGTAAATAAATAGCAGACGACTTAATTAGTTTTGAACAGAGCACACAGCTCCTTCGCAACAGTTGGCTCGATTTCAGTACCATCTCTCGCGACTTTAAGGGGTTTGTTCTGGTTGAGTCTGTTCTTCCAGGACTTAGTTTTACTGAACGAGACAGTGCTGTCAGAAGACGTGATCCAGTGGATCTTTGCAGGAACAGTGAACTTGTCGACTTCAGCCTCCTCAGCAGGACAGTCATGAGCCATCCAGAACTGGCTGCCGCGAAGAGGGTCGAAAACGGTTTTCCCAGCAGGAATAAGAATGTTGTCTTTAGAATGCAGGTACTCCTTAGTAGGAGTCACTAATGCCATAATGCTTTTGTCGTCTTTAACAGCAAGATCGCTGGATGCAGAGTTAGACTCCTCGAATTTGCTTTCCAAGCGAGCAACGCCGTAGAAACACGACATGCGGTTCACAGAGAAGACCAGGTACGTGTTTTCAGAAGACTCGAAACTGTCGTTGAACTTCTGAAGGTTGCGGATCTGAGTCGACCAGAGGCCAGTCCGTTTAGCCTCTTCTAAATCGGCGACCGTAAGGCTTTTGCAGATAAAGTACCGGTTTTTAGAACCAGCAGCAGAAGTAGAGGAGACCGCATTGAAGTCTTCCTGGGTGCTGCTGTCAGCTTGCGAAGATGTAGTGGAACCGGAGGAACTGGAATTGGAGCTGGATGAATTGTTCTGTTTGCGTACAACAATTGAGTTCTCTCTGATTTTAGGACCACGCACCTCGACTACTTGAAGACCCTCTTCAAGGCCCTGAGAAGAGCTGTAGTTGATGAACGCGCACCCGGTGCGCTGGATCAAGTAAACGCTTTGTAAACTAGGCGTTCCAAACACATCACACAAGTCTTGCAGCGTAGCGCTGTGCGGAAGGTTGCCGACCCACAACGTGTGCCCGGACTTGGCAGGGTGCAAACAGTTATTAATAGAGCACGAGACGCTTCTAGTCTCGTTCTTGCACTCAATTGGCCCAGCAGATGAAGGAGAATGCTTTTCTTTCTTGCCTTCGTAGCTGTCAAAGTCTACATTGAACGACGAGACCGAGCTCTCTGATCCGAACGAGTTGCTGAAATCATTAGAGTAAGCGCCAGTACTCAAGTCCTCACTAGTCGAAGCAACCGAGTACGTCTTGTCGATTGCTGAAGAAGCCTCTGACAACGAGCCAACGCTCCATCTCGTACGGGGATTGACCCAGCGCGACCATTCAGGCCAGTCCAGATCGTAGTTCAGAAGATCCTGTTGCTGTTGCTGCTGGTTAGGTTGATCAAAAGCGTCTAGCCCTTTAGCAGTAAACGCAATCGAAGGGTCTTGATGGATACAGTAACTCTTGGCACAAGTACTCGACAAGCACAAGCCAGGAAGCGCGCGTCCTAGCGCACTGACACCGCGGGCTTTGTTATGCACGACTTGAATCAGATCGTTTTCAAAACCAAAATCATCTCCGTACATGATATGCAAAACAGATGAAGCCTTTACGAAAACAAAGAAGGGGAATGGGGCGTGTATTTAAGAGTAGTTAAACAATACACTCGCACATGCATCTGCAGCTGCCCCAGACTATAGGGGACCTAAAAATACCCTAATAGACACACATTTAAGGTACCCTCAAATCGACTCTCTAAGGACTCAAAAGCATATACGTCACATCACGTGCACTAGTAACATGGTCGTGTAAATTGCATGAATTGCATGACTTTTGCGAATTTTGAACACTCCTAACGAAATAATACATCTATGTTTGCTACATCAGCCTGTTTTTCCCTCCCGAAAGCACCACTTTGTGCCTTTTGATAATACCTTGGCCAACTTGAACCCATTGGGTACAGTAAGGTACCAAGGTTATAGTCGCCCTAACCTTGTTGATCCTGTAATTTCGGTTCTTCGGGTACTTGGAGAAGTGCATTGTTCGGCACGGTATAAAAGCGAGATAGCACAACGATGGGTTCTATGCATGATAAGATCAGGGTCCCTGCATTCACAGCCTCAACAAGCTCTTTCTAGATAACAGTAAATCGCATCCTCTTGGTACTGTTTCGTATATACCGATAGTATTCTGTTTATCGAACTTTAATTAATAGGGTACAACGTACGCCATCTTTACCTATACCCCACACACCTACATATACGCGTATACATTTACATACATAATGCACTGATGACATGTATAACTGCTGTATAATGAGTCCCTTCACAAATCCACAATAATACACAGCCTGCATAGAATAATACAAATCAGTTTTCTAGAGACCACACGTACTTTGCGAGGTATAATTGAGCTGTTTGGTTAGAGGTGCAGTGAGAAGTATTGAGTTTCCAGATACGGAATGATAACGTAAACGGACCCGAAAGAGGAAACGGATTGAGTATTCTGAAACGAAATTGAGTTACTGCAAGCGCCCAGATTTGCTTTTCTGAGACTGGCTTAAGAAATTGAGGCGTATCAGAATCGGCGATAGCGTTCGGACGCAACGAGCACACGCATATGCTAGGAACAATGCAGATGATGTATAATCTACTCAAGGCGTATGCACGTTTACATGGGTAAGTCAGTATGTGTACCCATCCAATGCGACATTATACAGAGCAGCTATGTCAACTATGCCAACTATGCCAACTCAACATCAAAACCCGCAGTACTAACTTCAACACTAGCAATATTTACGGCAATGTTTACGAGAATGCTAACGCAAGTAAGTGAACGTCCTACTCAACAATCTATATCTTAAAATCGATTAGTGTTTGATGTCGCACATCCAATACGACCAACCAGATCTGGCCGTTATAGCCAAGATTGGATTATGAGGGTCCAGAGTTATATATAGGATCTGACAGTATGCATTTTCTGAGCACCCCATATTAGCGCATTTGCATAACTCACCGCCTACAATCTACATGTAACGGTTAGTATTGACACACGCTACTACCTGCGCCCAGTATCCACGCCCACGCATGAGTAGCGCACAGCCCAGTACTAACTATAGGCCAAATCTTACCAATACACTGTCATACCACTTAATAATGGAGCCTTTCCCCGTTAAGGCTGGGCGCGATCGTGAGAGTATTACCCAGCTTTTGTGAAAGATTATGCTGTTAGGCCCGAACCCTTGTATGGACCACTGAGAGGTGTATATGGTAGAGCACTCATCCAACAGGTCCCGCGACCTTACCGATGCCAAATCCCCGTCTCCGATTTCGCATGTGTTATTTTCGGGCGGAATAGGAGGCGCGCTGGGAGACAGTGTGATGTACCCCCTCGACACCATTAAGACGCGCCAACAAGGCGCGAGCGCGGCCGTGGTGGCTGAAAAGTACCGCACGGCCAGACAAGCGTTTAAAACCATCTACAAAGAAGAAGGGTTTATGCGCGGGCTGTGTAGAGGCTACACCGCCATGGTTCTAGGGAGCTTCCCCTCGACGATGCTGTTTTTCGGCAGCTACGAGGTATTGAAACGGAATATGTATGCATACACAGACTGGAATGAGACTTTTATTCATATGAACGCCGGTTTCTTTGGTGACATTATCAGTTCGTTCGTCTATGTCCCTTCTGAGGTGCTGAAGACACGGCTCCAAGTACAAGGTCCGTACAGACCGGAATTAGAAGGCCATCCTTCAGTCAGATATAACTACCGCAATCTGCGCGATGCGTTCTTTAAAATAATCCGGACAGAGGGTTACGGAACGCTGTTCTACGGGTATAAAGCCACTCTTATTAGAGACGTCCCGTTCAGCGGGCTGCAGCTTGCGTTCTACGAACGGTTCCGCAAGATCGCGCAAGTGCAAACGAACACAATTGATATTAGCGCTGGCGTCGAGCTGTTTGTAGGCGGTGCTGCTGGCGGGTTAGCCGGCATGCTAACGACGCCGTTGGATGTGATCAAAACACGTATCCAGACGCAGACGACGATGCATATTCACAGCACCTTGCAGGGGTTACGGCATATTCTGAAAACCGAGGGGTTAGTAGGTGTTTTTGGTGGAGTAGCGCCGCGGTTCGTCTGGACGAGCATCCAGAGCAGCGTGATGCTGCTCTTGTACCAGAGCTCTCTCCGAGTTCTTAAAGGAACATAACGTATAGAATGTAATATAGATCCTAGGATCCTAGGATCGTATGTATATAGCGATGCAGTACAGAGATATGGCATGAGACGCGTGTGCGGTGTGCGTATGTAGTGTGCGTATGTAGTGTGAGCCATGCATAGAGCATGACACATAGCGTGTAGCGTGTAATGCGAGCCATGTAGAATGTATGACGTATAAGATATACGTGCGCGCAGGATAATATGCCAAAGTATGGTAAAGTATGGTAAAGTATGGTAAAGTATGGTACAGTGTAGGTGTGTAGAAATGTAGAATAGCAGAGTGTATAGGTATATGGACTAGAGCAAGGACGGTGTATATAGGATACAAAATGAGAGATTAGTCGTCGTTTTTCTTCTTTCCAAAGAGACCACGCTTCTTCTTCTTTTTAGAGGTCTCCTGTTTCAGGAAGTACTCGTTTTCCTGGATAGTGTCCGTCGACTCGGGTGGTGCGTTCGGATCGCCGAACGAGATTATGTTGTTGCTGTAGGGATTCGTTTCGAACGTCGGCACCGAGCTGAAGTCCTGGCGGGGCACAAACCCGAGGGCCTGCGTCTCCATCGACTCGCGGATCTGCTCGTCGCCAGTTGTGCTGAATTCGAACGTTCTAATCGTGTCCAAGGGCCGTTCGTCGCGGGCACGCGCAGGATTCGACATATCGGGGGTCATGATCCTGTTACCGAAAACGTCACGCAGAGCGCCAGACGGTGTGATCGCCTCCGTGGCATGGTCGTTCGCCATTTCCTCGAAAGGCTGGCGCTCGTGCACGGCTTTCATGATCGGGTCATGCAGCTCTCCAGTTTTGTCTAATTTTGCATCCTTGTCTTCAGGAGTCTTGTCCTTTTTTCTGCTGAAAAGCCCCATACTCGGTCACTGGTTCCAGTCAAAATCGAAGTTAGACGCGACTAAAAGACTCGCCAAAGTGATGCGTGCCGAGAGGTACAATAGCGGTATCCTGTTTTAATTACGCGTCTCGTGACAAATATGACGGCTGCTCAGCATTCCTCTCTTGCACGTTTGAAGATGAAGAAGGTGTTTAGAAGCGTGTCAGTTGAGGTTTACAGCGCTATTTTTTCCAAATACTAGAATCCAAATAATACTTACTCAGTAAACGAAATCGGGTATGTCCGAAATCTGCTATCTTTGGTTCCAGATTTCATTTAGTTCCAGCTAGGGGTCCGGGAAGTGCTAATTTATTTGATACAAACCTAAACCTTCGTGCACTTTGAATGCATATATCTCATAATGTCATTGCCGATTTAGTCGGGGTGTGGTCGCTTTTAGTGGAGAGATTAGTAGAGATATATATAGAGCAGAACTGCCGGGATACGAACACGCAAGCTTCGCTGTAAGAGTGCTACACCTAAACCAGTCAGTGCAAGTTATTCTAGTATTCCATATACAAATTAGCCCTGGAAAGCAAACGCGTAAGCTAGGAATGTCGAGGGTAGCGCAGCGCCGGCTGTCTAATATCTGGTTTCCAGTACTGTGGTGCGTAATAAGTAGCTGTATTTCAGACAACCAGGAACCTCTGACATGTCTGATTTTATGTGATCTAATTGTGGTCTAAATGAATTGGGTAATTCTAAGTAAAGCAAGCGTGTCTAAGTATAGAACAGTGTCTAAGAATAGAACACATGGTGCAAAATTAATCAGATAATTGGGAAATGCACGGTAAGCTCGACCAGTTCGACCTCACCGTTTCATGTACCACGGTCACGCAACCAACCAATGCTCAATTTTTTTTGAGGCTATTATATTAGCTCGCAATTATAAATTTTTCAAAAGTATTCAGGCAAAAAAGATGTAAATTAATAGACCGGAGCAGCAGCAGCAGCAGCAGCAGCAGCAGCCCAACTGTCTCACCAATTAGGTATTAGGAGGTACGGATATTATGATTACTAGACCGCGTATTAGGGCAAAAACCCAATAATCTTTACAACTTCTTTCGTTTGTACCCGTAAGGCATACAACGTCCTAAGCATACGTCTTAAGCATACCTTAGAAACGCAGCCCCGCGCCCCTCCCCTTGTCCAGGAACCCCTTGCACCGTGGAGTCAATTAAGTTGCTGAATACAGCCACGAGACTTGTGTTAGTGCGTTTTTGCGGAACTTACACACCATCTGTAGTCATGCAGACAAGCAAACGTAAACCCAGAAGACCAAGGCCAAAGAAGCCGAAAAACAGCCTGCAAGAAGAGAGCTTGAATGCAAAGCCCCCAACCCAGGACGGGGATTTAGACCTCAATTCGAAGCTGTACAATCTGCATTTCATGGTTACGCCAATCCCTAAATCGATGCCCATTAACGAGCGGCAGGAGCCTGAAATGCAGCCAATTGTATTAGACCCACCAGCAACGAGTCAGTTAGCATCGAATGAGACCGGAATTTCTAATACCAAAGAAAAGAAGAAAAACAAACCCAAGTCCAAATCTAAGAAAATGAAGGGCAAAGCGCACGCGCCGGACCACATACCAGACCACCCCGTGACCATGTCAGGTTTAAGCCCACCAAACACTCAAGGCACACAAAGCCACCCAGAGCTAATTGACCAGCCAGAAAGCCAGGCGGGTTTAATTGAGCAGAAAAAACTTGACGAGAGGAAGAAGATAAAAGCCGCACAGAACAAAGAGAAAAGGAAACTGTCTAGAGCAGCCAAACTAATCAAAGCAGCCCGACTACTCGAAGCTCAAAAAGAGGCAATGACGAGTACTGAACAGGATTCTGAAACGTCCAAAACGTCCAAAACACCCGAAACGTCCAAAGCATCCAAAACTGGAAAGGCTGGAAATGCCGGAATTGTTGAAGTTGTTGAAGATGCTGAAGAGTTTGGAGAAACCAGAGCACAGCTTGAATTGTTTGATTTGAGCCTCAATTCTAAAACCCCGAAGCAACAGGAAACTGAGCTTCAGAAACGTAATTTAAAGAAGATACGAAAGGGGGCTAAAGTGGCCAAAGAAGCCAAAGAAGCTAAGGAAGCTAAAGAAGCTAAAGAGGCCAAAGAAGCCAAAGAAGCCAAAGAAGCCAAGAAAGCCAAGCAGGCCGAGGAAACTTGGGAAGCTAGGGAAGCTAGGGAAGCTGAGTTAGCTAAAGCTGCAGCGTTAGCTGAGATTCCTAGGAATATTATAACTGTTGCTTTGGGTCCTCAAGTGATGGCATGGTTAAATGGCGACGATTGCGCATTCATCCAAAAGACCGAGGAGAAACTCCAAGCAGAGCCGAACCAGCCGCAACGGTCGCAACCGAAACCGGCAGAAACGGAAGAAACGGAAGAAACGGAAGAAAAAGAGATTGGAATCGAGGTTGTTGAAGAGACTTTTCAAACGGATGAGTCCAAAAATCCCGAGATTGTGTATAAACGTATAGCCGACACCAAAGCCACATTGATTGAATCTCTTATGCGCGACGAAATGGACAACTTCAGCAGGTCGAAACGGTCCGAGTACCCCGCCAGGATGCGTGGAGTCACGGATATTCTTGCCCTCGACTGCGAGTTCATGGGCGGTTTGCGCAACCAGAATATCCTAGGCCGCGTTTCTATTGTCAACAAATTCGGCTACCCCGTCTACGACTGCTATGTCGACCCAATGGGCAAAGTGCGCGACTACCGCACTAAGTACAGCGGAATTACCCCTTCAGTTCTTCGCAAAGCGCGCGCGAGAAATAAACTGACGTCTGCAAACGAGGCGAAACAGGCCGTGGCCGCTTTTGCTCAAAAATCAATAATCATTGGGCACGCAGTTAGCAACGATTTCCGCGTTCTTGGAATCCGCACGGCCGACGTCAACAGCATCGATACTCAGAACCTCGACAGGTATATCGACGAAGGACTGGCTGCTCGGCCTTCTCTCCGGAATGTAATGAAACGGTACTACGGGCTGATTATCCAGGCCAGCAAATCAGGCCACAGCTCGGTTGAAGACGCGCGCGCTTCGATGCTGATCTACCGTACGTTCAAAAAAGAGTTCGACTCTTTACGCCGGCGGTTCGGAGACAACCGGACTTAGTCGATAGTACCTATACCTATACCAACACCACTCTGACGAAGATAAGACTACATTAAACAGCTATACTAGCTCTACAGAAGTCATGCACGACACGTCGAAATGACAAGAATGACGAGATGACATACAATGACAAGATGACACGAGACAACATGCAATGACACGGGGTGGCAACAGCACGATAACGCCGCTGACGTTAAGGACACGCACGGCCAACGTGTGCTATGACATGGTCTCTACTCAATAGTGGGGTTAACAAAAGCCGCAGCCTAGAGATCAAGGCAAGGGTGCCTTCAACCCGTGCCCTTGAATTAGCACCACGTCCCCACCCCACGACACACTTTAGTGAACATAAACACTACTACAAGCAGTATGTCTCGTGTCCGCGCAGTTCTCAGTGGAGACACGCTTCTGCTGAAAACCAAAGATAACAAAGAGGTCCAGCTCACGCTCGCCTATGTCCAGGCCCCTCGCGTCTCAGAACCTCAAGGGTTCAGCTCTCGCGAGTACCTGCGGATCTTCTCAGTAGGCAAGCCTGTGCGCACAACCACTCTGTACGAAACAAACGGCCGTGTTTTCGGCGACGTGCAGTCTCCCGTTTTCTCCTCCTTGATCGAGCACATGCTCCGTTTAGGTCTGGTCGAGCTGCGCAAAGACGCGAGCTCGAAGCCCGGGTTCCAGCCCCATTCTGGGCTGTTTGAAGAGGCTCAGGATTTCGCTAAAAACAAAGAGCTCGGAATATGGTCGCAGAAGCAGCAGAGACTTTCTGTGCGTGCCGATTTGCCGGACGAATTGTACGGTTCAGGCAGAAAAGTCCCTGCCATTGTGGAGAGAGTCATTTCCGGCGACAGGGTCGTTCTGCGTGCAATGATGGACAAGGACGATCATTTCTTAGGCCATGTCTTGCTTGCTGGCGTGCGCGCTCGCAGGTCGAATGCCGGCGACCCTGTAGGCGATGCGGCAGCAGAAGTTCTGGCTTCAAGACTGCTGCAACGACAGGATCTGCGTGCAGTGTTCCATGCCCCTAGCGCCACTGCTGACGGGCTTCCCCTTGTCACGTTAGTGCACCCTCAAGGCGACGCTGCTCACCTGCTCGTGTCCTCAGGCCTTGCCGAGGCTTCTAACACTCCCCAAATCGGGTCTGAACGCCTGCTTTTGCTTAAAAACGCGCAGAAGGACGCTGAAGGCAAAGGTATTGGAATGTTCCGCGAAGCGCGCGAGGCTAAAGAACGTCACCGCGAGAAGTACGCCGACAGCACTCACGAGTCGGTTGTTGTGCGTGTGATCAGCGGCGATTTGCTGGTTCTGAATAACATGGAGACTGTACAGCTTTCAAGTGTCCGTGCGCCTCCTAGAAGCGAGGACCAGGCTTTGGCTGATTCTGCACGCGAGTTCGTTCGCAAACTGCTGATTGGCAAACCCGTGCGTGTCCAGATCGACGGCGAGTCAAGAGGCGAGAACCCGCGTAAACTTGTTACTCTGTCGTTCGGACACCAGTTCTCTCGCAATCCTGCATTGGAGATCATTCAAGCTGGCTGGGCCACGACCATGCGCCATCGCCGCGACGATTTGGCTCGCAGCCCGTTCTACGACGAGCTTCTGCAAGCCGAGACTGATGCGAAAGAGGCGAAACGCGGTATCTGGGGTCCTGAGACCAAGAAACCCGTCATGGTTGACGCCAGCGAGTCGGTTGTGCGTGCGCGCGGCTACTTGGCTGCGCTCGAGCGCAGACAGCGTGTTCCTGCTGTTATTGAGCATGTTCTAAGCGCTGGAAGACTGCGGATAAGCATTCCGTCCGAACGGTGTATTGGTGTCGCTGTTCTTACTGGTGTAAAAACGCCGAGAAACAGCGAGCCTGGAGCCGAGGAGGCGTTGAGGTACGTGTTCACTGAATGGAACCAGCGCGACGTCCAGCTGACTATCACTGGCGTTGACAAAACCGGTGCATTCAGCGCTCAAGTCTTCCAGAACCAGCGTTCGTTGAACCTGGATCTTGTCGCTAATGGTTTGGGCAGTGTGCACGGATCGGCTACGGGCGATCTGCGCAAACTGCTGGACGAGGCTGAAGCCGATGCCCAGACCGAGAGATTAGGGATTTGGAAAGACTACGTCGAGCCCGAGCCCGAGGTCGAGGAGACGGTTAAAACAGTCAGTGATGAGACTGCTGACGAGACTGCTGCTAAAGAGGTCGCGGCTATTCAGGCCATTCTTGCCAGTGCGCAGCCTGAGCAGGTCCATATCCGTACTGCTGAGGACGATTTGGCGTACAAACGCATTAAGGCCGAGCTCCAGAGCTTCTTCTCGGCTGCTAGCAACGAGAGCGCGCGCACGTTTAAACAGAAACCCAAAGCCGGCTCGTTCGTGCTGACTCCTGAATTCGAGCGTGCACAAGTTGAGAGCGTTGACAGGGCTACTAACAAACTAGTTGTTAAGGAACTCGACACTGGTATCAGCGGCGAGTACTCTCCTGCCGAGCTTCTTCCTGTTCCTGACCAGTACGTCAAGCAGCCGGCTCTGGCCAAACCAGTAACTCTGCGTTTCGTGCAAAAGCCGATTAAGGACTACGAACAGGACTACCTGCATTTCCTCAACGCGTACACGAACAAACCCGTGTATGTGCGTTCCGGCTTCTTGCTCGAGAACCCAAGCGACAGTGTTGACAAGTCGATCAACATGGGTCTGGTTGACGGCGCCCTCGCCTCGGTTCCTTCACGGCATCTGCGGTTCGACAACTCTGACCTGTTCGTGGCTGCGCAGGACAGGGCCAAGGAGGACCATCTTGGAATGTGGGAGTACGGCGACCCGCGTGATGACGAGGATATGTAGGAATTCTAAAACGACTAACTAAAAAAAATCACAAATCGAAAACACATTAAATTTGAAACACATTAAATTGAAACCTTTCACAGAATTCATACAACCCAGGCGGGTTTATACAACATTAATGACGACTTTACCAATATGCCTGCCTTCTGCCAGGTACTTGAACGCATCGAGCGAGTGCTTGAACGAAAACTCGCGGTCGACTACCGGCTTGATTTCAAGCGATTCCACTACCCGAACAAGCTCTTCCAGCATCACCCTGTTTCCAACGGCAATCGACCGGATCATAGCGCCGCTGCCTTTAAGCTCGAAAAACGGGATCTCCGGCCCGCTGTCGGAAAGAAGGCCAATAATAACGATCTCGCCGCACCACCTTACCGCGCGCAACGATTTCCGCATAGTGGCCGGTCCTACAACCTCGAGCACCTTGTCAACGCCGTCCATAGTCATTTTGTGCACTACCGGTCCCCAGTCGGGGACGGTGTTGTAGTTGATCGTCTTGTCTGCGCCGAGGTTCTTCAAGTACTGTTCTTTAGCGCCAGAAGACGTTAGTGCGATAACGTGCGCGCCTAGTGCTTTCGCCAGCTGAATAGCGAAAACCGAGACTCCGCCGGTTCCTTGTGTCAGGATAACATCGCCAGTCCTAATGGGGTTCGCCCCAACTAACGCGTTCCATGCTGTCAATCCTGCACACGGAAGCGTGCAGGCTTCTGCGTATGTCAGGCCAATTGGCGCACGCACAATCGCGTCTTGGGAAACTGCTTTGTACTGCATTAACCACCCATCCTGGCCGCTGCCGTAGCTCTCTTTGAGCACACTTCTAGGCGGAAGCCCGCCGCCGAACCACCGCGGGTGGTAGGTGCTGATGACTTTGTCGCCAACTTTATACCCAAACACGTCTTCGCCCACCTCGACGATCTCACCAGCTGCGTCGCTGCATGGAACAAGGCCAGGCTTGAACGGCCAGATGTACCGCTTCATCGGGATCATGAGGTCGCGGAAATTGATTGAGACGGCATGGACCTTGACAAGGACCTCGCCGCGCTGCGGCTTTGGCTTTTCAAGCCCGTGTTTCGTCAACGAGTCGAGCCCGTTTGAACTGTCGAACTTGTAGGCGTACATACAAATGTCGTGGTTGACTTCATAATTGATAGCTGTCTATATAAACAGTTTTCTGCTGGCTTGTCCTAGCCCTTTTATTAGCTCGTGTACAAACTCGCAACAGCATGTAACACGTTTCTTGTGAAACTGAAGCGAGCTAAATAAGATATGACAGCAAGCAATGCCGCAAGGCACAGTATCTAGTGCTGTAACTATTGTGTCCAGCAATGCCACATGCTAATGTCACATTCCAACGGCACGCTAATGGCATTCCAACGGCACGCTAATGGCACGCTAATGGCACGCTACTGCACGCTACTGCACGCTACTGCACACAGACGGTAGGCAGACAGTAAGCTACATTATATGGTACACGCTAAATATGCAATAGGCAATAACGCTAAAAGTATGCTACGACGCTATTTAGACTCGTCCAGCAGCTTGCGGAGGTTCGTGTCGGTGTCGATCTCGGCAGGGAACAGTTTAATGCGTTGAGTGCTCATACCCTCTGGCTGCCCCTTATTATTACAGAAGACTTCAGTCCCAACCACCTTCTGCCAGCGGCCTTCAAACAGCTTGTCTTTGATCTGCACTAATGGTTTGTCAGTGCCAAGATTAGCAACGGTTATATCCGCTGGGTTGATGTTAGCGAACTGCGGCCCTAAACTCCCGAAATCGAACTGGACTAACTCGTTGATCCCGTCGTTTGAAGGTGCAGGCTCCCTAAACGTCCACACGTTCTGCGCGCCGTGCGAGAGGTGGCTCACGTCGTTGTTCAGTACACACTCGTACAGCCCGTCTTTCAACGAGTACTTGTCCAAGCTGCAAGTAGCTGCCGGGTCAGTGGAATTACCCGTAAGAACCGCGCCTAACTCGATCTTGGCTGCAGCATGCGTGACTATAATCACGTTCTCAGTAGGACATACTTGCAGCACATGTTCTAAAGCTCTAAACAGCCGGTTACGCAGCTCAGTGCGCGTTTCGCCAGTGACGTCAACCGAGACTTTCTGTTTATACTTCATATCAATCAGCGGGAAGAATTTCTTGACTTCCGCTAGCGGCGCCGGCTGCGGTTTCTTAGGCCGCGGTTTGCTGTAACTCTCGCCGATCCCGGACTCGACGTAGATAGGAAGATCGCCTAATGCGTGGCTGATAGCCGTTGCCGTTTGACAGCACCGGTAGAACGGCGAAGCGAAAATGGTCACCGTTTTCGGGTCGATCTGTGTAGCCAGAAAAGCCCCGATTTCGGCTGCCTGTTCAGCACCGTCTTCGCTCAATGCGGGATCGCCTTCAATATGCGTCGGCGACGGTTTGTCGTCAGCGCGCAGTCCGTGCCTCACTACGTAGATCGTGTTCACCATTTGTAATCGAAAGTTCTGAAACAGCTGAACTCGTTTATTTACGTCTCTTTCTTGATATTAGGGGGGTGCCAGGAAAACAAAACATACGCTTCTTTAGTCCAGGGGCCTTCTTTAGGTAAAGACGCTGGAAAGCTGTTGAAAAGAACGTTTTTCTCGGCCTGTTCGACTCTAGTGATCTCGATATCGCTTGAATAGAGCTCTTCTGATGGGATATGCTCAATTTCAGAGTCAGAGGAATGAGAAGAGCCGAGGGAGTGGGTGAGATCGTTAGCATCGGATGGAACTGCTGTTCTGGGATCGCTTTTAGGCTCTTCAGGCGATAAGCATAGGTACTGCGACATATGCGCGTCTTCGATTAGATCCTGTTCACTCGGCGTGTCTTCAATTGGATCCAGAGTCTGATCAATGATGTCTATAGGCGATGAAGGGTATGGGAATATAACAGGAGATGAGTCGGTGTCCGATTGATGCGATTGATGCGGTTGATGCGGTTGATGCGGTTGATGCGGTTGATGCGATGATTGAGAATTAAATGCATTGGGTTTCTCAGTACGATCTTGTATGAATATTTCGTCTTCAGAAGAAATCAGGCTGATATCCGCATCAATGTGTTTACGACCGATATTAGTAGTCAATTGCTTGAGTGGAGTAGTCGGGATGAATGGTATGATAGCTGGTTTTGCCGGGGCTGTTTTGTTTGTTTGTATTGCTTGTATTGCTGGGTCTGTTTGTTTTGTTTGTTTTGTTTGTTTTGTCTGCGTTTGTGATCTTTCTGATCTCTGCTGTTTATAGGCCGACCGCAGTTCGTTTGGTTTTATTGGTTTCACCGTGAACTGCCGTAATATGCTTTCCAGCGGCACGTCGGCGCAGACACGTTTGCTAGTGATTTGAAGCTGCGACTTCCTGGCTGTTTTCGCTCGTGTTTCTTCTAAAGATTTCAAGCTCGCAGGATCCTTGCTTTCTACCTCCTCGTCGCGTTCTTCGCGTACATTCAGGACCTCGACTAAATACCTGTCGATCTTCGCAATTTTGCCGGGCTCAAGAACGTTGTTCTTCACAAACACGAACTGCTCGGCAATTAACCGGCCTGATTCGTCCTGGATCCGCACGCGGCCGTTAGAAGTCCAGAGAATTGCTGTGCCGTCGAGCCATACTTTGCGTTTCTGGGTCAGGTGCCGCGTGTATAAACAGTCAAATGTCGTGCGCATTAGAACTGCCAGGCTATGACAAACGGAGGACCCGTTTTTGTGGCGTTTACGACGATCGCGTCTACTGAATCCACTACAATTATCGTTTGCCCTTAACGCGCTCGCGCGTTCTTAATTTTTGAGGCACGAACGCGTTGCGGAACACTAATTAGAAATACGTGATACTGGTAGGCACCAAACTACACTAGAAAGGGTACACAGACTCTATGCACAACCCTATACAAGTATAGGAGTACTGGAATTCTGGTTCTATTCCGGAGGATGAAATACTATAAAATATAACTATCAATGTAAACAAAAGTTAATCGAAAATAAGTTAGTTTACGTCACCAGTTTCGTATTAGGACAATGCGGGGTAACCAAGCAGGCTTACACAATGCCGGCACGGCTAGCGACATCAAGGGCCTCGGTGTCAGCAGGGAGACGGACGAAAGCCTTCTTAGTACCGTCAGGGCGGACAAGGGTGTTGACCTTAAGAACGCTGACCTCGTAAAGCTTCTGGACGGCCTCCTTGATCTGAGCCTTGTTAGCCTTGATGTGGACCTTAAGAACAAGAGTGTTAGAGCTCTCGATCATCTCGGTAGCAGCATCAGTGGTGATGGCACCAAGGATGGTCTTGTAAGCGTCAATGCGGGGGTAGTGGTTGACGGCTTTGCTGGCGTACGTCGGTTTGCGCGCAAGTTTAAGAGTCTTAGGACGATGGAAGGTAGCGGAAGTATAAACCTTGGTCTTCTTGAGACCGTTAGTGCCCTTAGCGGCAGCCTTCTTGGCAGCAATAGCCTTCTTTTGATCACCAGCAGCCATGAGTTACTTGCAGAGTACTGTACCCTCGATTATTTCGTCAGTACGGTATCAACCTAGCCCTCGAGAGTCAGGTGTGGGTGTGGTGACTAAGTTTATTCAAGCCCTAAACTAAAAATGTAATACGCTAGTTACTAACCAATCTCTTAATATGAGTAACACATCTAGTCACATGGTACAGCCATGGCAGGAATGAGCATGAAGCGATGCATGGAATGGAGCCATGGTGAGTGGTATTCGACGCCTGCAGTTCTCAAAATTATTATATAGAATATCTAAAAGCCGTGTATGCAACGCGTTCAGAATCGTGCTATTCAAAGACATGGCGCACCTATAAGCACAGGCTTTGTGGCCGCTTAACGCGCGTCAATGATTCGCATGCACTTTTCAAACGTGCTTGTTTTTTTTTTCAAAACGATCAGTGCAATTCACCAGATAACTTTTACAGCCATTCAATTTCCATAATTCGCCAAATACCATCAACACCACCATATTTTTCCAATTAGCTGGTTTGTTTATTCTATGTTTACATTTCCGTACGCGATCGTGACTCAGCGCATGGATCTACCACAGAAGCCTAAACAGGAGACGCGGTCTAAAGAGCTTGAACAGGCGATAATAGCGTACCTGCGCACTCAATCTATCGACAAATCGCTCGTGGATATAATTGATGCGGCTCTAGGCACACCTGAGCCTTTGGAAGACCCGCAAAGGCTGCTTAATATATGGAATGTGTTCCCCCTTCTGAAATCGCGAATAAAGCAGCTGGAAAAAGAGAACAAGAAACTGAAAACAGCGAGCATGAACTCTGCTGCAAGTTTAGATGGCGCAGTTCAAGCAATTACCTCTACATCCAGCCTCGACACGTGGCTCCCATCCGACCAGCCACGGTTTGTGTTCGAAGGCCACCGCGGCCGGGTCTGCTGCTGCGCCATTCACCCGAAGTGGTCGCTAGCGGCCACCGGAAGTGCCGATGGTGAAATAAAGCTATGGAATTTAGAAAGCGGCGAGATCGAGCGGACTGTACAAGGACATACCCGCCCCGTGCTCAGCGTCTGCTTTGCGCCCGCTTCTCACTGCCTAGTTTCTGCGTCTGGCGATTTGAGTGTTAAAGTATGGGACCCGCGCCAGCAAATGGCTAATGTGCGCACTCTTCTTGGCCATGAACATACTGTGTCGGCAGTTACTTGTGCCGTCGATCTCAGTTCTGGCATTGAGTACATTTTCTCTGCATCCAGAGACAACACGGTGCGGGTATGGGATCTGCAGGCCGGTGTCCTTTATAAAACGCTGCATGGACATACTGAATGGGTTCGCGCAGTAGCAGTGACTACTGAAAAGCGTGGCGGCAGGCAATATTTGTTATCAGTATCCAGCGACAGGAAAAGCATACTGCGGCCAGTGTTTGAATGGTCTAATGACAACGAAGAAAGCAGCGAAGAGGTGCTGGTGTTAAAGAACCATAAAAACGTGCTTGAATGCTGTGCAATTGCGCCTAAACTGACTGCCAGCACGTTCAATATAAACGAAGAGAGTGTAGTGTTCGCTACTGGCGGGCGCGACTGCAGTATCTTCGTGTACTCGAACCAGTCTTCTAACCCGATTCTCGAGCTGAAAGGCCACGACAACTGGGTCCAGGCTGTGCAGTTCCATCCTAACGGGAGGCATCTAATCAGCGTTGGCGACGACTGTCAAATGATAGTCTGGGACCTGAAAAAAGCGAAACTGATTCGCAAGACGAAAATCCACGAGCATTTTGTGACGTCATTAGCATGGAGAGGCAAGACTCTGCTTACTGGCAGCATGGACCAGAGCGCCAAGGTCTGGCAGTAGCCTACTACCAGCCATCAGCCAACGAATCGATGAGAGACGAATCAATGAATCAATGAATCAATGGAGAGATCCGGATTCACAAAGGGAAAAAGACAAGGGTTGTATGAACTGTGTAGGAGGTAAGACATTATAGACATTATAAACCTAGCGTCTAGACCGCGTCGACGGAGCCGAGTCCGAGTCCGAGTCCGAGCTGACGTCCTGGATGACGACTTTCTTCATGCCGCCATGCTCGACAACGTTTTCGAAGAACGTCGACCGCTGGTCAGTGCTGCCGCTAGCGTCAGACTGTGTGCGGCCGTTCAAGCTGTTCGAGCTATGGCTGCGGTGGTTGTTCATCCAATGCTGGTCGTTGTTGCCGTTGCTGCTTCCCTTACTAGAGTTCGCAGACTTCACAGGCAGCAAGTTCTTTGCAACGGCCTCTCTCTCGGTGTTCGTGGTCTCAACGCCGTGGGTTGCCGCTACATGATCAGGTTTCGTGACAATAGTTCCCGGAGGGCTTTTCGCGATCTCGTGCATAGGCCGCGGCAGTTTAGAGTGTTCAATCGACCGCGAAAGGTTAGGATGCAAACCGCCGCTGTTGCTATTGCTGCTGCCGCTCGTGCCGACAGCCGATGCCGGGAGCAGCGGCGTCGACTCGCCGCTGGCTTGAGGATGCTTGATCGTGATTTTCGAGTTTGTGGTGCTAATAGGATCGCTTGCTTTGTTCGACGGTCTTAACCGCGGGGTCGTAGGCTGCGACAGAATACTGCGCGACATGAGAATGGGTGCGGGGGTTACACGCCGAATTGCGCGGTGGACATCGACGTAGACGTCGCTCTCGTCTACAATCTCCTCGCCAATAAGCTCCTCAATAACGTCTTCTAACGTTACTACACCCACGGCTCCAGTGACACCACCAGGCTGAGTAGAAACTGTGACCATGTGCGCTTTACCTTCCTGGAAGTAATTCAGAATATTCAAGCAACTCGTGTCCGGGGAGGTTTCCGGCAAAGTGGCTAGTGCAAACGACGAGATCGGCATAGCGTCGTCGGGATCGTAGGTGATCAGCGTTCTCACTAACAGCATTCCGACGAAATTCAGCGGTTCCGAGGGTTTGTAAATAGGAATTCGGTTGAACCCTGTCAACAAAATCTTCTCGACCATCTCTTCGTCCAGAATCGCGTCGCTGCTTAATGTGAACACCTTCTCAATCGGCGTCATGATCTGCGAAACGGCTTTGTCCTTCAAATCCAGAACCGCGGAAATAATCGTCACCTCGTCTTCGTTAAGTCTATCAATACCGACATGGTGGTGTAAATTAACCAGCGATTTCAGCCCGGCTTTTTTGTAAACGGTTCCGTGGTCTTCGCCCAGCATGTAGTCGAGGATTTTCGCAATGGGAACAGCAACGGGGTACATAATGTACATCAGAACCTTGACGAACGGCGCGAAGTACGCGCCAAGAGGAAGCCCGAACCTGACGCAAATGCTCTGCGGAATGATCTCGCCGAAAACAACAATCGCCGCGGTCGACGAGAGAACGGCTGGCCAGCCACCGCCGAGAATGCTGTCGAGCATGATCGGCAGCGTCTCGTTAGTGATAACGTTGGAAAGAAGAAGCGTGACAAGAACCCAGTGCTTGCCGTAGTCGAGCAGTTCAAGCACTTTTGTAGCATAGATTTTCTCCATCTCGCTTCCGGTCTCAGAAATGACCTGTAGAAACACCTCGTCCTGGCCCATAAGACCAATCGTTAGACCGGCAAACACACCGCCAAGAAGCACCAGCAGCGCGGAAAAACATAACCGGAACCAGAACTGCTCGCTGCCTACTGGAATGTCCGAGTCGTCTGTAATTGCAAAGACGGGCGCCGCAAACGCCATGCGTATAGCCGGCGCCAGCATGGGTATCAGTTTAAGCCATCGGGCTGATCGTGACATATATATAGACTACTAACGTGTCTTTCGTGTGTCTAATCTCTATAAGAGGATGGAAGGTCCGTGTTTAGGTTGTAATGCCTAAAGGGGTGCGTGTGTGTGTCAGAAAGGGAGCTATTCCAATCGGGAAGACAGCGAGGAAAGAGGGGACAAAACCACCTCTGCAGCCATTACAACCACGTGATATGTTTACATCACGTGTAGTATTTTTCTTTTGAAACGTGCTATTTGACAGGTTATGTGTGCGTAAGTGTATGTGTGCGTGCCTATGCCCTTTCCCCCTCCGATCCCGATCACAGTAACTGGTGTTGGTTACTGCAGCTTCCTCTAGCCTTGAAACTGTAATTGGGTTGCTGCGTGTGCATATAGTGTATTACCATTGCTTTTGTGCGGTTTAGCGGGGTCGGTTTCGAGCTTGTTTGCTTAGAAATGCCGGGCCAGTGGTTATATTTACCGTGCATAAATCATGTAATAGAGTGCGTTTTCTCGGTACGCATTTTTTCGTTACGCATACTCCCCTACCCGTTACATCGAGTTTTTATCAGATTTTCATCGAATTCTCATCTCGAAATTTTTAGTGGAGAGGTTCATTTTTTCAGTAGTTCATTTCGTGCCTTAATTTTTTTCTGGTTTAGCTAGATATTGTTCGCTTGGTCGTACTTCTATAAATAACTCTAAATCATCGCTTTCATTCACTGATATGGGCCTTTTTCTATTCATCCGGCTCCGCGTTTCTAACCCTTACTTTTTCCTAACCGTTATTGGTCCCTGTCCCCCCGCTTCGTTTGCCGGGGTTATATTTACCGCGTCATGCATTAATCTCGCTTAGTAGTTATCCAGTCCAGCCTTTGTGTATGGGAGAACAACCCGATATGGCCGCATACCACGCAGTGCGCCATTTTCGTGGTTGCGAGGCTTATCTTATCGCTGGGTCAGAAGCGAAGCGTTGAAATGCCAATTTAAACCTAATTGGACGCAACAGCTGTGGAAGCGACCAAACGTCGCAATGCCTCGTGCCGCGTTTAGAATGGATTGCATTTCCTTATACGCGGGGCTGATTACATGTAACGCTTGAACTGGCAGTATGCACGAACCTGACAAAGATCCAATGTTACAAACCAAAGTGTGGAAGATCCGCCATCTCTTCTCCCATCTCCAGGTCATTCTAGAAATATGTTTCTCCAATTAGTGTGTACATAAGTGTGCACAAGTGTACACTAGTCGATATTTGAACACGTAATTATGTGTAAGTGTGCAGTTCTGTGTATATAGAGTAGTGTAATACGCATGCGTGTGCGCACGCTTGTGTAATTATTAGAAAGAAGCACGTCCGCCACTGCTACAGGTTAGGTTTCAGCTGTGGCGCCTTAACTATTTGAGCTTGCAGTCCAGCTAACAAGCTAGCAACAGAAGACCAAACATGGATATTGGACGGCATTGCCACGAGTGCAGGCAGCTTGATTTCTTGCCCTTTGATTGCCCTAAATGCCAGCAGACGTTCTGCGGTAGCCACCGTCAAGACCATGTGTGTAAAGTTATAACACCACCAACAAAACCTGTTTCCAAACCTGTTTCTGGCACTCCACAAGCCCCAGAAGCACCAGAAAGTAATTATAAACTAGGGACGCAAGTCCAAGAAGCACGGCAGCAGCGGCAAGCGGCTCAACGCGCTGCTGAGGACAAACGGCGCGCACAAAAACAACAGCATGCCCAGCAAACGGTAAAGAATAAAAGCACGCTTCAATGGCTTCGGGAAAGTTTGAAAATTAATAGCGAGAAGTCTAAAATTACTACAGTAAAAAGCGAGGCCAAGAACAGGATCGAGATCCGGAAAAAAGCCGTTGGCGACAGCAAAGTCAGTATCCAGTCGCGTGTATACTACCAATTCAGCAGCCCTGACCAGGAAATCAAGGACCCGATCTCGCAGAAATTGGTTACCATACCAGGAAAGACTGTAGACCTGTATTTCGACAAGTCGTGGTCAGCCGGCCGGGCTCTGGACAGCGCCAAGCCGTACCTCGGTCTGCAGAACGCGTGTAAACTAATATACAACAGCAAACCCGTGAACTTCACCGATAATTTGTCGGCGTTTCCACAGTTCTGCAATTTTGTCGTCACGAACTAGTGTATAGAGGTATGACGTAGGTTTAATTAAACCATGCATGACGTAGGGTGGGTAAGGCAGTATAGTAAACAAATGAATAAATGAATAAATGAACTGAACGGACTGAACAAACTCGATAGGTAGAATGAATAGACAACAAACGATAAATAAATATTCAGCGAAATTATGAGCGTTATGAGTGGAATTGTATTAACGAATATTTGAAGGCGATTTCGAAGATAGGCAGGGTAAAATGATTGAAGATGTATGTATGTAGCTACTTTCTCGTAAGACGTGCAGCAGCAGCATGTGCGTCGAAAGTGAACAGAGTGCAGAAATAGAGCTGAATAAAGAACCAGACAGAGCCCAATGCTTCAACGAACACAGCAGTGTTGGGCAAATTGTCTAGCAAACTAGACTTGGCTGTAGCCGTGGAAACAGGTTTAGTTGTTTTGGATTTAGTAACAGGTTTGATTTTCTTCTCTTTTCCGTCTTTGCTGTCTTCTGGCTCGTTCTCGGGACTCGATTCTTTCTTTTCTAAACTCTGTTTAAACTTCTCGGCTCTAACCCGGCGGAGATCCTCGAGGCTGGGTTCGGATTTACCAGAAGCGAACGCCGACCCGATTCTTCTTCCAGTTCCGTAGGAAGGTGCTTTATCCGCTAGTTTGCGGACGCATGCATTGACTTTCGACATATCGGCGCCGACAACCTTGTCGTCGATAACGCCTTTATGGAAAAACAGGAAACTAGGAACGGCGGTCATGCCGTACACCCGTGCAACGTCCTGGCCTTCGTCAATGTCTACTGACGCAAACGCTATCTGAGGGTACGACGGCACCATCGCCTCGAAAACGGGTTTCACCGCTTTACAGGGCCCGCACCAGGTAGCGCTGAATTTGAGCGCGACTAATGGGTTCTTAGCCAGAAGAACATCGAGTTCCGACTGGTCTGTGATCACAGTGACTGTTGAACTCATCGAATTGACTTAACACTAACAAGCACAGTCTCTAAATGGATTGGTGCGCTTGGGACGAATGGGCTTGGGAATGAGCTAATTCGAGTTGGGATGACACACCGATTAGGTTATTTGGCTCTAAGGTATACACCACTCTGTGCAACGCAGCACAGTGCAACGCACATGTACCCTTCAAGTCACCATCACTATGCGTAACAATATGTAGTATGTAGCATAAGTTAAACGCCAAATGTCTGAAGAATCCGTGTTTATGACCAGCCTGTTAATGCAGTGCGTTGCACCCACTGAGTTTCCTTATACACGTTCTTGCGTTCTTGCGTTCTTACGTTTCCATGTTCTCGGTTCTTGGTTCTTACGTACTTACGTGTACTCTAATTAGACATACGAAGAGTAACAAGCGATGCTATTTCAGTTATTTGTGTAGCTGCTAAGTTTAGATGTTTACTTCCTGCTCTCGGGCTAAATAGTTAGCACTAGTAATAGATATATTCAGTACTTTCAGTATATTAAACTGCACAGCTCTACGGCGTATAGGTTTAGTGGGTTTAGCGAATGCGGCTGGATAAGGGAGGTATGTAAGATTGAAGAACACTTGACTTTTTTTCGTATGACAACGCAACCCCCGTCTGCAATGAGCCAGGAGGTGATGCAAGTACCTAGCGAACTCGAGTCGAAACCGGCGCAAACTCCTATACAGCCTGTTTCTAGCCAGTCTAACTCTCTGCAGTCAATTGCCAGTGGGCAGCAGTACACCTCGGCGTCTCAACGCCGGTCAGAACGCCAGCGCAACCAAACAGCAAGGCAGGAAGAAGCCAAACGCATAAAAGACGCGCGTGCCGAGTCTGAAGCCGCGGCATCGCGTGCCCGCAGCGCAGCGGCGAAAAAGGGCGCTGAAACCAGACGCAAAGCCAGCTTACTAGCAAGCGCTCAAGATTCCAAGGTCTCTAAACTCACAACCAAGGATGCTGCTAAATCAACAGCCAAACCTGCTGCGCGGCAACGCCGGCAGATCGTGACGCTGAAGTACGCGAACTTCACACAGACTCCGGAGTTCCAGTTTGTTGAGCTTTACACCAACACTGAAACGATCTGGCTGAAGTTGACAGTGCGCGAGTACTTTTTCCGGTTCGACCGGCTGTGCAGGCTGCTAGCGAAACACAGCGCTATAATAAACGATTTCAACTGTTTCTGGCCCGACGAGGTTTATAAAGCGTGCATGGTTTCGCTGCTACGGCTGCTTTCTATGGACTGGACTAGCAATAACGACCGCGTGAAACAGTGCATGGCTGATATCGACAGTGCAGACGAGTACTCGCAGATTTACGAGCATGTGCGCCAGTTTTTAGTAGACATATCTGGCTCAGCGCCGCTAGAAACCCAGCAAAGCGACGAAGAGCATGGAACCTTGCTGCTGGTTAGAGAACTTATATTCATGTGCCTGTCCACAGAAACGATCAGAGTGACCGTGGCTGCTGATACCGAGCAGCTGAAAGCTATAGAGAAGGAGAGCCAGGAGGAGATAAAAGCTATTCAACAGAAACTAAAAGACCAGAGCCAGAAACTGCTGAAACTGAAGAAGGTCGATAAAACCGTCTACAACGACCGCATTGAAGCCGCACAGAAGTCGGCGCGCACTAAAACGTTTAAAGCCCAGCAAACGCTTTACTTAAAGCTGCACAAATTCAATATGCGCACAGCCCCAATTGCCGAAGACAGTTTGGGCAACAAGTTCTGGTCGTTGCAGTATAAATCGCCTGCCCTCAGTCAATGGGGTTCATGGATCCTATGCGAACTGAAGTCGGACCCGGTTTCAGTAAAGAAATGGGAACAGCATTTCTCGGCCGAGATCGAAAGAGTTACACATACTAGAGACAAGCTAATGACCGAGAAACGAGAAGCCAGGAAACTCAAGTCCAAACCTGCCGAAACTGAACCCACTAATCCCGACAGTCAAACTGATAATCAAACTGATAATCAAACTGATACTCAAGCTGATTCTAGACCTGATAATCAAGCCGATACTCAAGCTGATAATCAAGCCGATAAAATTGACGACCAACCCAGCAGTGCGAATGCAAGTACAAATGCAAATTCAAATGCAACTGTGAAGTCGGAAAAGTCAGACAAACCAGAACCCAGGCTAAGGCTCCCGAAAATGAAAATTCCGCCAATGCCGAAACCAGAACAGGGGATCAGACTCTATACGGTACAGGGAAAACACGACATCGAGGTGCTTGCAGAATGGGCCTCGAACCAGCCAGGCGTGGACGCGAAAATGAAACAGGATATACTCGACGTCGCAAAGTACTTGGCTGAAGACGATGAATGAGTTCAATCATTGTTTAGGTACATGTGTACAGTTCTACATAGTTTACATAGTTTACTTCGCAGCATTCGCCTGATCATCACATTTTGCAATCCCACAGTTCAATATTTCATGGCATTTCATGGCATTTCACAATATCTCACGATATGTCATGGTGTTCGGTTAGTTAGATTCAGATTAAGTTCAGGGGTTTTTAAGATTCGATTCAGTCTGTTCATTTAGTTACATAGCAGTTCGTCGTAAGTCATCATATAGCATTGCTGTTCAGTACAACATTCCTTACATTATTGGAACTACGTTTACAAGTACTCCATGGGGCTTCTGTCGGAAGTGGCGACCATGATCTTAGCGTTAGGAGCGTGAGCACCTAAGGCACTAAGCTGCTGGGCCAGGTGCTCGGCGAAGATACCAAGGAAACCAGCCTCGGAGTTCCAGTGGCCAGTGATAATGGCACTAGTGCCCGACTCGCGGAGACGGAGCTGGTCGTGGTGACCGAGCTCACCAGTGACGATGAGATCAGCCTTCACACCCTGCAAAAGCTCCTTACCAGAACCGGGGCACAAAGCAATCGTGCTGATTAATTCGCTGCCGTGACGAGTGGCTCTGACAACGGGGACACGCTGCATACGCAACCGTCTGCGCACGTGCTCGATGATGGCAGGAAGAGTCTGGGGCTCACGGAGAGTAATGACACGACCGTAACCAGCACCCTCGAAACCAGGGACGACAGGGGCAGCCTTAAGAATAGAGGACTGGAGAATGTTGTCGGAACCAAGGGCAACGGCTCTAGCGAGCCAGTCGTTAACACCGCCAAGCGCTGCATCGGCGGCAGTGTGCGGCGAGTAGACGCTAATCTTCTCACGGATAAGACGGAAGATGGTGCGGGTAGTAGGGCTATCCTTGTTCAAGGTCTTGATGCCGTTGAAGATGAAGGGGTGGTAGGCAATGATGCAGTCAGCACGGTTGGTGATGGCCTCATCGCAGACAGCTTCGGTAAGATCAATAGTAAGGACGATACGTAACTCCTGACTCTTGGTCAATTCGTCGTTGCTGCAGTCAATAAGAAGACCAGTGTTGTCCCACTCCTTCTCGGCGAGAGCAGGGGGGTAAATCTTCTCGATGGCCTTAATCAAGGGCTTAAGTTTCTCCTGGCGGTTAAATACTCTTCTGGACATTAGGGATAGATCAATTGCCTGACGGGTTTGGCTATGAATTATGAAGCTGTTGGTTTAAGTTCTTTTGAACGTGTCAATAAGATCCTAGCGAAGCAATGGATTCTCTGCCTTATATACTACATTTTATGCGAGCAACCCTAAGAAACTGTGGGGTACTTGCGTCACGCTTATCCTTACCCGTGTATATTCCTTGCCCTGCATATATAGCAACTAACAGCAACGACACCGTTGGCAGTAATAATAATACGGGGTTTAACCCACTCAAACCTCGCATGATCTGTACGTCGGTACGAGTTGAGAACTTATCACTAAGCAAACCGCCAATGCTTAGGCTTCCACTTCATCTGCCGGAATATAATGGCCGGGTATGTCGGGATGTGCACAACACCGGTGGGTAAAAACGCAGAGGTGAGTTTTATATTTCATATTGACAGTCGGCCTATTTTAACTGTACCAATTCGTATATTTTTTATTTCGCAAACTCTTTTTTTTATACATTTTAATCTCAGCATAAGAACACCTGCAATTGCCATTATCGCTATGCACTTAAAGGCGGGTATGTGTTGCCAGAACCTCCTATTGGAGATTTACCCCACTATGCGCTGTTCACTTACTCACCCTTCCCCTTGCCATGCCTTTACCCTACCTTGACACACCAAGCGCTGCGCTGCATGCTGCTCCCAATCTGTGTCAGTTGTAACGATATATTTGCTAACGATCGCAGATGATCTTGATCTTGTTTATTAGTCATGGTATGTGCTTAGGGTCACATAAGTGAAAGCTCTTGAGGTAGCTTTAAAGCTTTGATCCTTATTTTTTGCTTACAAACAGTCTATACTTATCTCATCGATCTAGGAAGAGACGAGGGCAACTCTACAACACTTTTTTTTCTTTAGTTTGTTGGTAGATCAATTGAAATTAAGATGCCTAAACCACAAGAGTTCGAGAAGAGGTTGAAATCGTGTCTGAACGCAGAACATGTCGAGGTCAGAGATTCAAGTGGAGGCTGCGGACAGGCGTTTGAGGTCACAGTGGTAAGCGAAGAGTTCAACGGAAAAAACAGGCTAGCACGGCACAGAATGGTTAATGCAGCTCTGAAAGATATTATTGCCGTTGTGCACTCGTTCACACAGAAAAACTACAGTCCTCAGGAGTGGGCAGTGAGACAAGCGTCTTAATCAACTAGATTTTTGGTTCGTTTCGGTTAATACCGATTCTTTTGTCCTGTTAATTAATTAATCTCAAAGCGAAAATCTGGTGGAGTGCGGTTTTGATTTCTCGTGCATAAATTTCCCCACTCTCATAAGCTGTAACCCAACAGCAGTCCGAACGCGAACACACACACATACACACATGTACGCAGGCATGTATGCACAAAAAGAGTAATAGTACCACCTATTATTGCTATTCTATCACGACATATAGACGCTGGTTCATTCATTCAATGAAGACCGGTTATTTGGATATATTTATACATTAAAATTTAGAAGTTTCTGTTCCATACTAATACCCAATTGACCGACGTCAGAGGCCGCTTGTAACGCTATGGCTTTGATTCTGTCATCCTGGACGTATTCGCAGAATTGCAGAATCGAGTCGTGGCATTTCCCGATATCCGCCGGGAAGTCGCGCATAATAACGGCACCGGCCACAGAAACGACTGCCATAATACACAAACAAGCTGATTCTCGAACGAGGTCAGGAACTGGTTTCTGAATTAGGTCTATAGCCAGAGACCAAAGATCGCCAGCCATTTGAGGCATGTAATTGGTAGGGTAAGATGCAAATATAATAGCGCCAAGCGTACGCAGCCATTGGCTATAGACCAAAGTATCGTACGACGTTTCCCCTGCTTTTGGAGGAGAGTTGAACAAAGGAAAGAAAAAAGTATTACAGACTCTTGAGAACGGACCTGTGTTCTTTACTGCTAATTCCAATGAAGACTCTGTCCCTTCAATACCTTTACTGACTTTACCTCCTAGCCCTCCTTGGGGTCCTTGAGGTCCTTGGAATAGTAGATGCTGAGCCGTGGGGAGTCTCCTGGACGCACTGAGTTTCTCAGTCTCTGAATTCTCGAGGTTCATAATCGAGGATCCGTTTCCTGAAAGCACGCTTGCGCTTCCTGCTAATGCCGCCAGCAAACCCAGTCGTTGCGACAACGAGCAATCGCCAGTGCTGAACATTGTTACTACTGTTTTTGCTTGGTCAGGGTCGGCAATTAAAACAGCATTCATCAAACTCTGTCTCCGCTCATAGAATTGAGGGATATTATGCTTGTCCGCTAGCGAACAAGTCGCGCGCAGCAGCTCTTCAGCATACTGCCGAACTTCAGTACCGAAAGAAGCTTTACGAAGAACCAACTCGGGTCCGTAAGTCAATGCTGCTTTGACTTCTCCGTACTCGTCTTTAATCAAGTAATTGACAAGATCCTTGACATAAAACGGCGGGGAAACAGGAGTATGCTCATCGTCGTCGCTGTCGAAATCATCGTCGTCGCTGTCCCCTGACTCGGCAGCAGTTGGCGGAGTATAATCGAGAACCGACTGTAAATTGTTAATTGCACTTGACGCCAGTCTCTCCTTTTCTTGTTTTTCAGTCTTTTTCATATCAGGGAGTGGATCAATTCCGACCCACCAGTCATAATCCGTATATACTTCCTCAAAGCTGAGCTCTTTCCCGCCTTTTTTCACAAACATTTCGGCTACTAACGTTCCTAATTTCCTAACATGCTGGTCAGTGGATTCCAACCGGTTCGAAACGCCGTTCAGAAGGTATGCAGACGAGGAGTACTCTAATGCATCGTTAGCAGGCAGTGCTGCACATGAGGCAATTAGGACTTGAGAAACAGTTTGCTGTTTGATCAATTGGATATTACAATTCTCTGACCAGAATTTCAGTGCAACGTCTATAAGCAGTTTCAACTGGTCAGAGTAACGGGCATAAACGACAAACGCCCTTATCAGGGTAACTGGAGCATTTGAACGGACAATTTCCTGAAACGCAAGCGGTATTTTAGGTGCAATCACAATCAATTGGTATGAACACGTTTCCAAATCCAGAGCCAACGATGAGTAGATGTGTTTTAATGCAAACAACTGCTGAGCAGGCATCAGTGCCTGGAAATTGCTAGCAAACAGGTTGATATTTCTTAACATGAACTGCGAAACAAACTCCTTTGGTGCTCCTAACTTCATAGCTCCATCGAAATACTGAAAATTGATGATCTCGCCATCGACCATTTGATCAGCTAGCCATTTCGAGTAGTTTACGAGTGTGAACAAACAGTTCTCATTGCCAGATTGGGTGCTGAGTTTAGAAACAACAATATTCAACAGTCTGGACCCGAAAAACAGAGGCTTGGCTTGCTGGAAATGCATAAAGTTCTTCACCAGCTCTTTGTCTGCGCAAATAGTTGTGAGCAAACTGACAATTATAGCTGCTTCAGTGGCTTGGCATACTTGTAATCGCGACACTAGACATGAAATTCCTGAAAATGTATGAAAAAGAGTTTCCAGCAGTTCAAACCCTTCTTTACTAGGTGCAAACGTCTGAATAACATTGGAATGCAGGACGTTCGAGTACACAGCCAGCGTGTCTGCAGACGGTTGGCCTTCCAAACCAACAGACTCGTTGTTCCTGTATTTAGAAACGAATTCACGCAGTTCTGGAAGACTTAAAGAGTCTAAAGACCCGATTTTTTCCGTCAAATCCATGGCTACGTCTCACACTTACTGTTTCCCAAGCGTTTGGCCTGAATTACAATGTCATGTGATTAATTTCACTTGTACACTAGAAATCGCAGCAGAGTATCAGAAATATACACATACTGTCTCCATTGGGTTGACTTCGTATATCTGGTATATACGCAACTTCTCCTGAAATACATAAAATATTCGTTTCGGATCTTTTCGGATCCGTTTCGGAACTGTCTACGATCTATTCGATTTACGTGCGATCTGGCTTTGGGGACTGTACCCTTGAACCCTTAAACGCTTGGCAGATTTCTGGCAGACGTATGGCTGTATGGAACCCTACTGCCCCTAACTAGTATCGCCAACCACCCAATTTCGTTCAACAGGTCTAGGCCGTTTACTGCCAGTATCTCGTAATATCAGATGGGGGGCAACGACCATGACTATGACTCTACATCTTAGGAAATAGCTGTAGAGCACAAGCCATTAACAAGCATAAGCATGTGAAAAAAAAACGTGGCTCTTAATCACTGGGCAAGGAAAAAATAAATTGGTCACGTTCAGAGCACCTCAACAGTGTGGAAAAAGAGTTTCTTCAACAACTACATACAACTCTTTGCAAGATGTCTTACGCCCTTAGCGACAAGCACCGCGAGCTCATGCACGCTAGTCTCCCTGACTACGATCCCGATGTCAAGCGCATCGTCGAGAACGAGATCCAGCGCCAGCGCGAGTCTATTCTCCTTATTGCTTCTGAGAACCTGACTTCCAAGGCCGTCATTGACGCCGTTGGAACTCCCATGTGCAACAAGTACTCCGAGGGTTACCCCGGTGCTCGTTACTACGGTGGTAACCAGAACATCGACGCCATTGAGACTCTTTGTCAGAACCGTGCTTTAGAGGCCTTCCACCTTGACCCCGCCAAGTGGGGTGTCAACGTGCAGACCCTTAGTGGTTCTCCTGCTAACCTCCAGGTCTACCAGGCTCTTATGCCTCCCCACGGCCGTATCATGGGTCTTGATCTTCCTCACGGTGGTCACCTTTCCCACGGTTACCAGATCCCTGGTAAGAAGATCAGTGCTGTCAGCACCTACTTCGAGACGATGCCCTACCGCGTCGACCTCGAGACTGGTCTCATTGACTACGACCAGTTAGAGAAGAACGCCGAGCTCTTCCGTCCTAAGGTCCTTGTTGCCGGTACTTCTGCTTACTGCCGTCTTATCGACTACAAACGCATGCGCGAGATCGCCGACAAGGTCGGTGCCTACTTGCTTGTCGACATGGCCCACATTGCCGGTCTTATTGCCGCTGGCGTCATCCCCAGCCCCTTCGAGTACGCTGATGTTGTCACCACCACCTCCCATAAGTCTCTTCGTGGTCCCCGTGGCGCCATGATCTTCTTCCGTCGTGGTACTCACAAGAACGCCAAGGGTGTTGAGGTCCCTTACGATCTTGAGAGCAAGATCAACTTCTCCGTCTTCCCTGGTCACCAGGGTGGCCCCCATAACCACACCATCACCGGTCTGGCTGTTGCTCTTAAGCAGGCTAACAGCCCTGAGTTCAAGGAGTACCAGCAGCAGGTTCTTAAGAACGCTAAGGCTCTTGAGAACGAGTTCAAGAAGCGCGGCTACAAGCTTGTCGCTGACGGTACTGACTCTCATATGGTTCTCGTCTCTACTAAGAAGGAGAAGGGTGTCGACGGTGCTCGTATCGAGCACGTCGCCGAGCTCGTGAACATTGCTCTTAACAAGAACTCTATTCCCGGTGACAGCTCTGCTCTCGTCCCCGGTGGTATCCGTATTGGTGCCCCTTCTATGTCCACTCGTGGTCTTAACGAGGCCGACTTCGCCCGCATCGCCGGCTACGTCGACCAGTGTGTTATCTACGCTAAGAAGCTCCAGGACAGCCTTCCCAAGGAGGCTAACCGTTTGAAGGACTTCAAGAAGGCCGCTGACGAGGACAAGGACGGTGAGCTCGCTGCTCTTCGCAAGGAGATCTCCGAGTGGGCCTCTTCGTTCCCCCTCCCCTACAAATAGACTCCTCACCAATAGACAGTTCTATGTTAGTGCGTAAGTAATGCAATTTTGCCGTACTTTTAAACCGCCCATATACATTTGCATACATTGACGCGTCACGTTAGTACATCACAGCGCTGAACGCGTGACTTGCATTAATTTCGGTACTTATTTCACTGTTTTAGCACACCTAACCTTATCATAATACTAATTTCGCATGAATTATACTACTGTCCGCATTGCTTCATTACCGCTCAATATAATATTTTAACAGCACCTCGATCTCTATCTCGATCTCTATCTCTATCTTCCACTGATCTTCCACTGATCTTCAACTTGATCTCTATGTTTGATCTCAGTTTGATCTCAGTTTGATCCAATTCGATCCAATTCGATGTAAAATGCGCACTGTTGCAGTCTAAGCTTAGTCTCGTTTACCAGTAACCAGAATAGTACGTTCTAAAATCTACTAAGTTCACTATACTATAATGACACGGCCAGCTACCGGATACGAAGAAGCAGACCGCTGTAGTGGATTCCATGAGTTTTCTGCACGGTAAAATGCGGGTCCCTTAACGGGATTCTATTTATTTCTTTTTCTTCGTCTGGCTGAGGGAGAAAGGGGGAGTGGGGGGTGGGGTGGGGATAATGGGGCTGCAGCCAAGGTCTGTGGTTGCCAAGGACCGCCTTAAAATGGGGGTAGCTAAATCATATACAGAATACTAGATGCACGGCCAAGAACAATTGGGCAAGAATCAAATCGTCAGGATGTTTCGTGAAGCAAAAGGCACGAAAAGGGTCTAAATCTCTTTCAAAGCTTCAAAAACTCAGTTCTTTACCAGAGTGGCGATCGGCACAACAACAACAACGACGATCACAATGATCACGAGCGCGATAAGACAAAAGCGCATCTTCATGTCCTTCCACCACATCTGCTTGCGCACACGGTTCGCACCGGAGTGGAATCCGGCCGCCGAAGCCGCCAGGTTGTCTGTTTTGTCCTGCAGATCGTCGAGACCGCGGCCACGCGCAGCGACCTTGTTGATGTTCTCGCGCATGATGCCAACGGTGTCATCGATCTGCGCCTGGATTTCCGCTGTCCGCGACTCCCCGGGATGCGCAGATGATGGGATATAGGGGTCGTATGGCTCAGCTGTCGACATTTTGCACTAGATTATTTGACAGTCAATGTGCTGCGGCGCTGGGGTTCGTTTATAAAGTCACGTGTCGCAGCGCAGAAAATAAGCTAGTCATATCACCGTAGCGGTTCGTGGTAATGGTACCGGAGGCATAGTATAAATAGATCTATGTGTATATTGAGATTGCACACAGGTTAATTATATATGTTCAGTATATCCCGGTCTTTGAATTCCGAATGGCGTGCGTGTATCATACACATACCGTACACTTACCACCCACAAGTTCATAACGTATACATGGACTCACGCACACGTAAACACATAAACAGATACGCACAATGTACACAATGTACACAAACGCATAATTACACAAGCACCCATGTAAACATCCATCCACAAACATCCATCTATAAACATAAATCTATAAACAAACTGACCATACTTAACCAGAAAAATAAAACCAAACACCTAAGATATATGGAAACGTTTACAATCTTCGAATACAGACTCGCACAACGAGTTTTATATGTATTATAAGTACTATAAGTACTATAAGTACTATAAGTACGACTTTACAAATCGCAATGGCACAGCCATACATTCGAAAACGAACGACACTCATGCCAGCAAAGTATACAAGTTGTCAACAACGCCCTGGTATTCAATAATTGAACAGCGTGTAGTTAGAACAAGTGTACGGGGGTATGCATCCCGAGAACCACATTTTTGATAAACCTTAACCTATCAAGCACAGGCATGGAGAATCCCGATGCGTTGTTCCTGCAACTGGTGCTAGCGGCTAAGTACGTGCCCGAAAACGTGCTGGAGTCGCAGATTCAGCATCTGGACTCAAAACTCCCGCCTGAGGACCGGCGTTCGCTGGACGATGTCGTTGTGTATGCGAACTACGTACTCGAAGCCGTCGATATGGAACTGAAACTCTTGCGCGACGATTTCGCGAACGACGAGAACTTTTACTGCGTTGTCGAGCATGAAGGCGACGAAAGCGATGCTATTAATAAACTGCTGTTCTCGAAAGCGCAGTGTGCCCAATTGAAGGACATGCTCGACGTTATGTTTTCTGACTCGAATCTTGCCGGATTAGACGTGGCGAGACTTCCAGTTAGTACGTTTTCAGCAAAAGATTTCATTGTTTCTGAAATGATCCAGCGCGGATTCTTCGTCAAACTCGCGCCCGAATACGAAAATCAATTGCGTGTGATGATAAGCCCGCAGCTGTTGGCGCATATGGAGATGTACCTTGACGATAGGTACGGCAACAAGACGCTGTTCAAATGTCTAGGGTGCCAGAAATGGCTTCTTAAGGGTAAACTATGCTCCACTCCTGATTGCGGTGGCCGGCTACATGAACGGTGCTACAACGCGTACTTCCGTCTCCATGGCAAGACACCAGGAATTTGTCCTTTGTGCGAAGGCAATTTATAGCCGCAAACCACTTATTTATTTATTTTCTCTTTTCTTTTTCCTTTTCTTATTCTTTTTCTTTTTCTTTTTCTTTTTCTTTTCTTTTTCAGTATTCCACAATAATTATTCCATCTCTGTTTCAAAACTTATATTTTCGTTTTTGAAATATAGCTAGCCATCCAATCATATTTATATAATTCTCTTACAACCCACATTAGAGCGCAGTTCCTGGACACCAAGGACTGGAGACAATCGGTTGTTGATGTTGATGCAGTTATTCAAATGCCAGTTACGTACAATCAAGATTCCCAGATCATTCACGGGTAATTGGGGCATTTAAACAGATCATTTCAGCTTAGTGCACACGAATGTAAAAGGGCGGATGTGGATAACCGCTCATATGCAAGGGCATGATTATATAAGTGCCCTTCGCGAGGTCGGGTTAATCTATGCGGAGTGTGGAATATCTATGTTAATATCCATGAAGAGGTATTCTTGGGTGTATTCATGTACAGAAGTGAAAAGGAATCTGTAAGTTTCAAGTTAATTTCTATCCGAGTAACTATCAGAGTCGATCCATACTAATCGGGAAATACTCGTTTCTAGTGGTTTTCTTGATTTGTCACTGCATGGGGATATTCCCTTTCCATATATTGGACACGTGGGTATACGAAAACAGGCACAAGTCGCTCAAAATAATGAGAACCAGTGTAATATAGTACAATATAATATTTAATACTGGCTTCTAAAAGACAGTCTATTTCCCATGAAAATATACGCCAGATTCAATTCGTTTATGCCCCGATATATGGATCAAGAACCTGCAATGTGAGACATCTATAGATCAGACCTTGCCCTTATGGAACCGCTTTAAATACATTACGCGCGCGTCTTCTACCCGACGCGCGAGGGAATTAACCCATTTTTTGAAACCTTCTCCCCCCTATTCTCGTTTGGTAAGTTGTGGGCCAGATGGTACAAATCAAACGCAAATTGAAAACGTCTATCCAGGCAGCATTTGTGCTTGCCATTCTCATAACCGTTTCCACATACTGCCGTCGGATAAGGTCGAACGATGAGGTAGCGTTGAACGGGGCGCGGACGTATGTTCTACTCAAGACCGGAGTGGAGGTCATGGACACGCGAGTGCCTGTACATCTAGCAACCACGTTTAAATGGTTCCCTCATCACGATATCTACGCTGAGATCGAAGGGTCTATTCTAGGCAACCCCGTTATTAATGCGATTAGCTATCTCCCAGTTGAAGCGTTTGAACACAAAGAGCTCAGCGCGTGTTTAGTGCGCTACCGAGAGATTGATGAGCAATGGGGGTGGGGCGCGAGTGACATTATTGTGAACAGCAAGAAAATCGGGTGGTTTGTCGATGTTTTCAAGAACGTGCCCGCATACGCCCACGCGTGGATCAAGGATCCTACTAAGGACTGGTACCTCATGCTCGACGACGACACGTACATGCTGCCGTCGACGTTTGCGGCTGCTATTGAAGGCCACGACCCTGACGATGTTGTTTACCTCGGCAGAAACCAGGACGACCAGCCGACGTTCGCATACGGCGGGTCGGGAATTATTTATAGCCGGGGTGCGATGAAAGCCATGTTCGGAACGACCAAAGAGTCTACGCAGCAGACGTTACTAGACTCAATGCATCTCGCGTACGGTTGGTGTTGCGGAGACGCTGTTATTTGCTACCTCTTAAGCGAGAAATGGGACAAACACCATTTCCGCGATAATTTAGAATTCTACGACGACTCCGGGCTGTTTCAAGGCTACCCCGTCTACGAGTTTTTGACCTCGTTCAAGCACTGGTGTGAACCAATTGGAAGTTTCCATCACGGCAAAGGCGGCGACTACGACCTGATTAGCAGGTGGTACGAGCAGCTCCGGCTCGAGCGCGGCAAGAACTACCGCCCCACGTACTACGACTACTACGAGAAGTTTATTCAGCCGCATGTAGCCGACGAGATCGAGGACTGGGAGTCGTACCATTACTCGCAGTTCGACGACCACGAGGCGATTGAAGGGCTGGGAAGTAAAGATGCGTGTAAACAGAAATGCATAGACGACAAAGCATGCTTCCAGTGGTCTTACCGTGAAGGCGCCGAGTGTCATATCATCAGGCACGGTATCTGTCCAGGCAAGGCGGTTAATAAGTACAAACCCGGGTTCGACGGCAAGAAAAGCACTGCTGGGTACCTTGTCGAGCGTATTCTCGAGCACCGGCGCAATCCCGCGCTTGTTTGCGACCCGATCCAGCAAGGCGAGCTTCCTGAAGAGAAGACTGAAGGCTGGCTGCTGCGGCTTCTTGCCAAGGGGCCTATCAAGCCTAAAATGAACAGCCTACTCGATCTCTAGTTCTGTCGTTTGCACGGCATGCATTTAGCTGTGCACACACTACACACAGTAGGCGGCAGACCATCAGTATTCACGTATTCAAATACAACAAACCATTGTAAATCTTACCATTGTAAACCTTACCATTGTAAACCTTACCATTTGTGCTATTTGTAACCGCCAATTTAAGCGAGCCCGATTTAGTACACGTGTGGTGACGCACAAAGTGACATATTTCGAGACGCACAAATGCGAATTGGGGCATGGTGTGAAGTAATAAATTAAGCTGTATAAGGTGCATAAATACAAAAACAAAACTAGTGTCACTCTTTCTATGACGTCACGAGTCGAGCACAATGTTCTCGCCGTGCTCGTCATACTGCTGTCTAGTGATCCAGTTCGACTCGTGGTACTCGCCTAACGAGGCGAACACACTGGCTCCCGTCCACACTGGGTTACCCCGCGCATGGAAGACGCCAGGGGCCGAAGTCGGTGCCAAATTGGCGAAGTCTGACTCGAATCTCTTAACAAGGCCAGGGATATTAGAACTACCGCCATGGACAACGACATTAGAAAGCAGATTAGAAACGACTTCTGGCGGCGCGTCGACCTTCTGTAACGACTGGTACACGGCCTCGACAAGGCCTAGACTATTAGACGGCGGCAATTGGCCGTTTTCGAGCGCAAAGAGTGTGGGCTGGAACAAAGGCTCAGCTGTGGCATACCTTTCGGGCCCTAGCAGAACGCTGTACCCGTTCGGCATTTGGTAGTTCTTGGTTCCCCGGATCTCGGGGCCTTTTAAGGGTGTAGGGCTAACTACACAGCATACGCGCTTGATATTGTCGAGCAACCGGCTCAATTGGAAGTTATGGTACGACTCTGTGCCCTTTGTTTTCAGCTGCATGACTTGCTCGGCCGCAGGCAGCTTTTCTAGCCCGTGCAGCCGCGCCTCGACCTGGTACTGCGGGATCATGTGGTCTTTCGTGTGCTGGAGTTGAGTGAGGATATGCGCGTCGACGAAATCGCCAGCAAACGGCGTTCTCACTAACGCCTTTGTCTTTACAACGCCTTCTACAACCGGAACGCTGGACACGACGCTGCCGCCAATACTCACCATCAAAGCCGTCGGTTTCGAGCATTCAAAGGCCGCAGCAAGCGGGTCTTTCAGCAGCTGCAGAACCGGCGTGTCGCAGCCTTCAAAGACCTGTTCTAACAGCCGTTTGCGAGCGTGTGTTGGCGTCCACACCTGCTCTGTCACCGTCAGCGGCTGCTCGCTGAGATCAACGCCGAGAACTTTGCGCGTGTAGTGCTGCCATAACTGGGTCGCAGCCTCTACATCCTCGACAACGCCGTCTACTACTGGCGTCCACACTTCTGCCGTCTGCGCAACAGGGGCGGCGACGGGGATATGGAACCCGAGGTCTTCGCCGTCTTTAAGCACGGCGTTCGGGACTACACACAGCGGGCTGACGTCGCCGGCAACGCCGATCCGCAGGGAATACGAGCCGGGCTCGATAACGACACCAGATACATACTCGTGCGCCATTTCTGCTGAGTCATGATTCCCTACCACACATACTACACATACCCACACATAATGCCAGGCACCACACTGCACTGGCTGATGCCATAGATGCGAATCATCCCTATGTACAGTGTACACTATGCAAATTGTGATACTGCATATAGTATTAGTGGTTTTGCAGTTCTCTATGCAGTTCTCTATGCAGTTCTCTATGCAGTTCTCTATGCAGTGATATTATATTGCTGTGGTGCCATTAGCGTACAGCTGACCTGCTGGTGGTTAGGATCATGGGTCAGCTTATATTCGTGGCATAACCCAAGGTATCTATTAGACACGGTTTAACTCTTATTATATTCTGTCGCGGGCTGTATATGTGCACATTTTACGGGTTCTAGTATATCCAGTCTTCGCCCGCACAGTTTCTGTATACTTTCCGAATATCATATTTCCGCTATTTATAATTACACTGCAACCGTCCGGAATGGGTTACACATGTGCAACGAGTTAATAGTCTGGGCGTGCGGGTTATATTGGTTGGGTGTGTGCGCTAATAATACCTTACATACCACAAGTTCATGCCAAGGATTACAGTGCCGTTGTTCGCTGTAGTGTTAGGACAGCAGTGTGATGACGTGTCCTCAGCACTCTATTCACGGTCTGCAATAGCGCAGCACTGCTTTTTTACATTTTGTACGCATTTCCTCATACCTTATTACATTCTACAACACCTTTATTCTTGCGGTCTTCTCGTATTATGTAGCGTCCAATGCGTGCCGCGCGCATGTGGGGCGTGCATACGTGGTACATGCACCCTAGTCACATGCTCTTCAGGCCAAATGTACCCACCGACAACAAACCTCTAATTTGTCACACCAGTAATCAGACTAGTTCTTTCCTCCGTTTTTTTGCCGAGACAAGACAGCTGACAGTTCTGAACAAGCACGAAGAACATGCAGTCCCGCCGCAAATCCCCCCTCGACATCCCCACCACTTACAGCAGCTACACGCAGCATGAGTCTCCAGCCGACCGTGCATACGAGCGCAGAAACAGCGGCATCATCTCGCGCATGCACAAGTACGCACACTCGGCCGACGAGCGGCTCAGCGAGCTCGGCGCGCCGTTCAAGCCGTACCTTCCTACCATCGGGCGCCTGCTGGTAGTCATCACGTTCCTCGAGGACACGTACCGCATTCTGACCGAGTACCGCGGCCAGGTGCACTATATCTGCGACGAGCGGGGCATGAACCGGATTCTGACGCATTTGTTCTTCATTTCGAACGTTATTAGCATGCTGCTCGGCAGTTTCCTTGTGGTGTTTAAGCGCCGGCTCGATGTGGGCGTAGGATGCCTGGTTTACGTGTTAGTGAGCCAGTCGTTTGCATACGGTTTGATTTTCGATCTCCAGTTCTTCACGCGCAATCTGAGTCTCATTGGCGGTTTGCTGCTTGTGCTCAGCGAGAACTACGCCAAAACAAAAAAGCGCGTCGCAATCCCTGGCCTTCCCCAGCTGGAGACCAAAGATAGGTCGCAGGCGATTCTGCTGGTGGGCAGGTCGTTGCTGGTGGTGCTGTTCGTGACGCATATTTTCCGCACGAAATGGACGATCGGGTCTATTCTGTTGAACACATTCAGCACGATTCTGTGCCTGCTTGTGGTTGTCGGGTACAAAGCGCGCTTCTCGGCCAGCTGCCTTGCCGTGCTGCTGGTCATTCAGAACATTCTCACTAACTCGTACTGGAGGCTGCAGAACTGGAACCCTATGCGCGACCAGCTGCGCTACGAGTACTTCCAGTTCCAAGCAATTGTGGGCGGGCTCATTTTGCTGGTCAATATGGGCGCCGGCGGACTGAGCGTGGACGAGAAACGCAAGATCTACTAATCCAATCTGCCTGCTTTGCCTCGTCCTCTACCTCGTCCTCTACCTCGGCCTACATTCGGCCTACATTCGGAAGAAACGTATAATGAAACCAAAACTAAAAGTCGTGCATTGGCACAAACTAGTCCCTTTGGAGTCCTGCTCTGCCATAGCTAGCTAGATACACCATAGCCTATACCCCTAAACCCATCATCCTCCCAAGCGTCGCATGGGTACCATGGGTACCATGTATATATACCACTATACTGCATGCAAGGGCACTCAACAGTACCAACACTCTCCGTACTGACTGCACAGATCTGTGGCACGCTATTGCTGTGTGTTGTGTGTTGTGTGTTGTGTTAGCATTGTGTTAGTATTCTAGTGTTCTAGTTCTAGTATTCTAGTATTCTAGTTGCAGCTCTATGTTCTTTGTCCTGTAGCTTTATGTTTGTGTTCATATGTGTTGAATATTTACATGGTACTAGCGTGATTTCGTATAGTTTATGTATAAGGTGTTGCTTATTGAACTTCTTACATAACATGACGCATGGGATCCTAAGGAACGAGAAAGACGCCAAAGCCGAGCAAGCGCGGGCGTTCGACCGCAAGCAGGTCCTTTCCAACACTGAGCTCAACGCCCGGCTTGGGTCAGAAGGCATTGAACTCCGCGAGAGGCTGCATCACCAGCCGCAGTCGCCAGTGATGCACGAAGAGAGCTCTGGCAAGAAGAAGTACGCGAAAACTAAAGCCCCCTCGGCTCTGAAACGCGATGCTGACGACAAACTCGACGTAAAATTCAACCAAAACGAATTGTCCGAGTGGGACAAGCAGAGAGGTCAGACTGAGCCTATTATCGAGCCCAACACGCCGTACATGGGCACAGCCGCCGACACCGAGTACTACGACGAAGACCCTATTGAGCTCGACCTCGGGAAGTCGGTGATTGAATGAGCAGTTAACGAGGCTAGTGAACGAAATAGTTCTTATAGCTAGTTCTTATAGCTAGTATAATGATAGATTACAACAGGTACATTAACACGCCCAACAGCGCAGCCCATAACGCAAGATCAACTCCCGACGCCGGTTTGGCTGGTTTGGGACCGGCTAGGTGAGGGTTGGTTTGGGGTTTGGATGTGGAAGACGAGAACGGGCATTTAGATCCGGAAGAAGAAACGGTGGAGGAAACAGGGCATTTCGATTCCTTTCTTTCTTTCTCGTTAATGTCGATCTCTCTTTCGGAAATGTCGTCGACTTTAGTCTTAGTCTCGGTCTCGGTCTTAGTCTTAGTCTTAGTCTTAGTCTCTCCAATCTTAGTGTCTTTGGGTTCAGTGTCTTTGGGTTCAGTGTCTTTGGGTTCAGCCAGTTCGTAAGTAGTCATTGCGGCAATATCCTCAGTAGCCGAAGAAACAGGCGCTAAAGAACGCTGAGTCTCAGGAGTAAGAGGGACGCCAATAACAGGAACATCGCTCACGGTTTCTCCGCTCATGACTTTAGCACACCGCATCATCGCCTCCTGTGCAAACTCGCTCGCTTGCTGCATCGTCAAATCGGTATGCTCGACTAACCGTTCAACAAGTTTCTGCATAGCCTGCTGAGGCTGTAAACCGCGGCATTCAAGCATGAACGCTTCAACCACCGGTCCAGGAACAGAAATACTGCGCTCAATCATCAACGAACCAACGATCTTGGCAAGAGCCGTTTCGGCAGTGGGCGCAGGTCTTTGTTTGGGGTTCAAATGAAGCGCGAGGCGCGTGCGCGAAGGTAGGAGAAGGTACGTCTTAATCGCATTCAAAACGTCTTCTTTTGTAATGGATTTAACCAGTTTGGCAACCGTCTGCTTTTTATGGAAGTCGTAGAACCCGGAAACAATGGATCCCCAGTACGAGTAGCTCTCCTCGTCGATGTTCTTGTACTTCTCTAAACACTCAGTGACAACAGCGTCGATCTGCAGTTGGAACTCAGCGTCGGACATCTTAGAAACCATCGGCAACAAAACGTTGGCAACAAAATTCTCGATTCTGACATCGAGGAAGGTCGTCAGCTCCTCGCTCTGTACAAACACTACAAGCCACAACGTTGACCTGATCTGTCTTTTAGTGGTGCCGACAATGTACCCGAGCTGCTCCTTAGTCCGCAATTGCGCAAACGAGGGCTCGCGCATGATCTGCGTTACCAAGGTAAGCAGCGCGTTCTGGTGCATATCGTGAGCATCGCCGAACTGGTAGAAAACCTCAGTAAACGAGTTCAAATTGTTCTTGTCTTCCAGCTCGATGTTGTAGTGGTACACTCCTTTGTCAAAGAGGTACGACTGCGGCCTGACAACTGCCGGGCTATTGAGTTTCGTCAGCTGCTGGAACGCCTGGGTTGAAGCTTCAACAGCAGAGTCGACGGCGACGTTGCCGACAACCAGGGCCTCTAATTGGAACCCAATTGAGCGGATAATGGAGACGTATTTCTCCAAATCGTGGAAATTCGTCTTTTGCAGCTGTTCAAGCCTGCTTTTAAGAGGGTAAGTTTTTTCAGCCAGAATTGTCATAGCGTGTTTATCGGCTTGGGCATACGGTTCAGAGTAAAGGGCATTGTGCGTGTTACGCATACGCTGCTCGTGAACAACGGCAAACCGTTCTCCGATCATTGGCGTCGTCATAACGGCTTTGACCACCATCTGGATCAGATCGTGCAGTTTGCCAGTAAGACCGTAAACCTTGATTTCAAAGCCTGTAGGCCGCGCGTCGAAAACGTAGTTCACGTCTGCAACCTCAGCGTAGTAGCTGTAGTCAGTCAACGTATCGTTCACCATAGAAACAAACAAGTCGGCCAGAATGCTCGTTCTAAGCGACGCGCAGTTAGAACTGGCGAGCTTGAAATGGTAGTGAGCTTTCGGGATATGGAAACTGTCGTCCTGTTTATGCCATACTCTAAGCCCTGGCTGTTGTAAAATGATTCTTGGACGGGTCTGCTTGACAGTAGTCACTGGTTTCACCAAATCGAAATTACGCGAGATGAAAGGGTTAGGTGAAGGCAGGTGCAGTTTCATAGAATGGCTGCATACAGGCAACGCCGGCAAATCCTCAACACTGAACTTCGTGCCGTACCACGGCTCGACTTTAGGAAGCGACGAGTCCTGAGAGGCAAGCAGGACACGCGAATTGCGAGGGACGAGGTACTCGCCGAAATTGACAATGGCCTCCTCGTCGAACCTAAGCGGGACTGCATAGCTAAGCAGACGGGACCTAGGGATAGGGCGATGCAGAGTCTGGGCTAGAGTGCTTGCAAGCTGGCGCGTGCTGCCCTTCTCCCGGTACCGGAACTTCGTGGCAGAGGTGTCCATGATCTCATCAAAAATCCATTTCTGGACAGGCTGCGACTTCACCATCGAAATGTACGCAAACAATGCCGCGACAACATCTTTCCACGCCAGTAAACCCGCGTTGGTCAGCTCAATCGTTACAAGTACATAATCGGTGCGGCCCGAGATACGCGTAGTAGCACACGCGAGTTCGGTCGCTAAACTCTGCTCCTTTAGTAAGTGCAGAAGCGAGCCCTTCGACTCGTGGCCAAGAAGCTGGACGTAGTAGTAAAACGGCTGCGTTTCATGGAACGCCTGCTGTTCAGGAACCGGGAACTGCACCTCGAGCAGTTTCATGTCCATAACGGTTTCAACACGCACGAATTTGCCCAGCTCGGTCGGGGTCAAAGGGTCTATCAGGTCATAGGGTTTGATCTGTTTAGAGAGTTCAGGGTGGGGATCAGGAACAGCTTTAAACTGGCCGGCCATAGCTTCCAGTTCCTCTAAACTCTCGCGGCCAATGATCACGAGTTTCATGGCAGAAGCAGTGTAGTGCTGTTTATAGAACTTAATGATCTCAGACCGCACGTCGATGCCGCGGGCTTGCGGTTTCGAGCCCAGAGTCTCGGAATTGCCCGTAGAGAATTTGTGGACAGGATGAGCAGGGTTCGAAAGATGCTTTTCGACCTGCATAATACGCCACACATCGTTCTGAAGGTTCTTCTTGTTCTCGCTGTCAACAGCACACAGCTCGCGAGCAGTGCAGCTCGCAGAGAATAAAGGACTGATAAAGAACTGTGAAAACCTGTCAAGAGCGCCGCCAAGGTACTCGTGCGCGACCTCGAAGTAGAAGTTGGTCCTTTCAGCAGCGGTGTACGCATTGAACGTGCCGGCGTGGTCAGTAAGGTACTGCGCGTACTCGTTCTCGCTAGGGTACTTCTCAGTGCCCATAAACAGCAGGTGTTCCAAGAAATGCGCGAGTCCGGGCAGATCCTCGGGATCCGTGTAGGCGCCGACGCCGACATCGAGCGCCGCGGCGGCTTTGTCGGTTTTCGGGTCCTGCACAAGCAGCGTCTCTAAACCATTAGGCAATGTGATAACTTTATAGTTGCGGTCGTCCGTCAACGGTTTCTCAATGTCGACCATTGAACTGAACAGGAGATAAAAGCAGCACGAACGGGGGTAGGTGTGCCTTATAAATAACGGTCTACGGCTAGATCTTGTTTAGTAATCAACAGTTTAGTGGACGTCTGGGCTGTGTTTAGAGACGTATTAAGAAGGTTTGAAATGTGCGTTGTGGAAATCAGTGCTTGAGATCTGTGCGTGTGAAGTTTAACTTCATATGCAGCACGCAATGAGGATTTACCATGACCTTTTGTATAGACGATGCTTAATCATCGACTCATGCTGGTCCATATTGGTCCATGTTGGTCCAAACGCATATAATTCGGCCGGTCTATTCGGTACCCTGTATTACATACTGCATATTACATGCGTACTTCTTCCAGCCGCATACTTAATATAGCTACCTTCCTGCTAAATCATTCTGGTATACCATATAGTACCTAATCTATTGGCTGCTTGAGCACTACCCTATGCGACTGCATGTAGCTCTCTCGGGCGGTGTCGACAGCTCGGTTGCCGCGCTGCTGCTTGCAAAACAATGGGGCAAATCCAACGTTGTTGGAGTACATATGGCGAACTGGGCGCCTACTGCGCGGTGTCAAGAAGAGAGCTGGCGCGACGTGCAGCGAGTAGCCGACCAGATCGGGATCGCGTGTAAACGCGTCAGCTGCGAGCGCGAGTACTGGATCGATGTGTTTGAACCGATGCTGGACGCTTACACTAAAGGATTAACGCCGAATCCTGATGTCGCGTGTAATCGCAGCGTGAAATTCGGCGCGTTGCTGGACAAAATACCAGGAATGCTGGCTACTGGCCACTACGTCAGTTTGGCAAGAAGAGACAAACAGAAATTAATTGCCAGGCCGCGGGATCTGGGTAAAGACCAGAGCTACTATTTGAGCACAGTCGATCCAGTAGTATGGGACAGAGTTCTGTTTCCTTTGGCTGGACTCACTAAACCAATGGTGAGGGAAATAGCTAAACAACACCAACTCTCAACGGCTTTGAAACCGGATTCTCAAGGTCTTTGTTTTGTCGACCAAAAAGAGTACGGCCAGAACGGGTTTACCCGGTTTTTGGGCGAGTATATAGAGCCTAAACCCGGCCCTATTGTCTCGTTTTCGGACAGGGGCACGGTTATTGCTAGCCATAACGGGTTATGGACACATACTATCGGTCAGAGGGTCAGAATCTCGTTGCCGCAGAGCACTCATCCTGGAAAATGGTTTGTTTGTGGAAAGGACGAGGCTGAAAACGCGCTGATTGTAGCTAAATCTGCCCCGCGGTCGGAGAAGGTGTATGTAGACATGCTATGGCATAAACAGCCTGATCCGAATTCAAAGCTGTTTGCACAGCACCGGTCATTACAGAAACCGTGGGAAGTAAAACAGTTTAAAAAGGAAGGCAAGTGGACTTTATTTGAGTTCACAAGGCCTTCAGAATCGGTTGCTCCAGGACAGTACCTTGTAGTGTACGAAAACGATGCGGTGATTGGAGCAGGCATAATCCTCCACTCCGACACAAGCTCTATACTATAGACATTCGCTTAGGAGTAATTCCAATGGCGACCACTTTCGGTCCACTTCTATACCCTAGTAATTAATACCTAATAAACCCTTGCCATATATAACCCGTACCCTTTGAACCCAGAATATCAAGCGCACCCCGGAGTAACTCCCTAGCCCATGTTGTGGCCCGAAGGTTCACAGAGTGTAGTAGCCAATCTCGGCGAGTACCTCAATCCCGCGCTGCATGACGAGCCCGTGCGCGCGTTCGTGCTGTCGAAGCTCGGGTCGTACCTTGCGATAGCGTCTAAATCGATTCTAGCGATGTTCCGGCTGAAACCGCTTGTCCCGCTGAGTATCTACCCCCTCCTTTTCTCCGACGCGGAGATCGAGAATTTGACGTGCAATCTGAACGGCGAGTATATTGCCGTGAGCACAAACGACGGCCGGGTCAGCGTTTTCATGGTCGGTCCGCAAGGGTACCTCGAAGAGCGACTCAAGTTCAACCAATCAGTGACGCCCGGTCCCGGAGAGGCTATTGGCGCGCAGGAGATCCGGTTAGAGCCGCTGGACTCGGTTAGGATGACTGGGTCTGTTAGTTTGCTCGGTGCGTGCGGCCCGTTTCTGTTAGTGGCTAACCGGTCGAGAATAGAAGTGGCCGAATGGCGGTTGTTTGGGTTGAAAGACCCGTTGAACCCGCCTGAGTTCAAGTCTTTTGAGTTTGACGGTATTCAGGAACCGATTATTGCTATGGTTTCTGGAGTCCATCATAAAAACGCGTGGTTGGTATGTTTTGTTACTGCCAGCGGAAAATGCATGCTTGTATGCTTCAACGGCGACACTTTAGACACTTTAGAAGTCGCTAAAGAGGAGTGTCTTGCTACTAGCGGGATTACATGCGTCGATTATAACCCGCGGCTGAGACTGCTGGCGTTAGGGGGCGACGGCACAGTGACTGTTTATAAAAACGAGTATACTTCCACGCCAGCGGCAGAAGAATCCCAGGAACACAATGATTTGGCGGTTTATATCCCGAAACAACTTTCGAGCATCGATTTAGAAGACTCACAGACAGCGATCTCGGTTAAATGGACGCCGTCAGGAGTAGCGCTTCTAGTCGGGTTCCAGCGCGGCTGGCAGATGGTTTCAATGCTCGGGCTTGTTCTGTACAGTTCAGTAGCCAGTTTCGGTGTCTACGAGACCGATTTCTTTGTCGGATCAGAAGCAGCAGTCCTTCGCGACAGCAGCGGGTGTTTGCGCGTGCAGAACATGCTTCGTGCTAGCGACTACGCACCAGCCGAACTGACGCGGCCTGTTCTGTTTGGAAACAACAGACTGATGCTGTACCATGATCCTTCAGCCCGTGGGATCACTGAAGGCGTGAGCAACCAGTCGTGGCTGACGATCCCGTTGCCGACATGGTACATGGCGCAGAACTGGCCATTGAACCATGTATGCAGCACCTCCGACGGCCGGTTTGTGGCTATTGCAGGCACTGTTGGTGTCATGATATTCAGTGTTGTTTCTCGGCAGTGGAAAGAAGTAGGATCGCGCGATTTCATGGTGCGCGGCGGAATGTGCTGGTTCGGAAGAAGGTTAGTGGCTTCGTGCCGCAGTGTTTACGACGACTGCGTCTCGATCAAGATGTTCTCCCCGGCCATGACTCAACGCGGCGTTCATTCTGCTTCTGTCAATGCCGTCAATCTCGGTCCTGCGTTCTCGTCAGCACAGCCTACAGGACAAGTTCCTGACCTTCCTCCCCTGCCTGAGCCTTCGCTCCCATCTGCTAATGGTGCCAATGGTGCCGCTGGCAGTCCTAGCAATTCTGGAAATGCCAGTAACGGTGGAATTGGGGCGCCTGTTCAGTTCAATAGCGCGTATATCAACTCGCTTCCGTCTAGCTACTCGCTTGCATCGTTACATGCGAACGCCATGTCGTCGCACGATCCCGACTCGGTCCGGTCGCCGCTGATCTCGTCTCCCAGTGCTACTTTAGACGCACGCCGACGCTCAGCAGCGACGCTTTCCTCGTTCGGTCGGTTCGAACTACAAGTTCTGGCCGACGAGATGCTAGGAACGAACTGCTCGGTGCTGTTAGTGGCTAAAGGTCCTGACGCGCTTCTGGGTGTTGTTTTCGAAGAGGCTGGAAACCAGCTGTTTCTGCTGTATAACATGGTGGCTAACGACTACACGTTCCACCTTCTTCGCGAGATCCCGTTACAGGAAGTTCTTGGTGTCGATCTGCCGGTTGTGAGGTCAGTAGCGATCATCAACGAGAACGAGATTCTGTTGCTTGAGCATTCGACGTTGTACTTGATTAAAGGCTTTGCCGAACAGAACAAGTACGAACGAAGGATCATTGCCGAGCCGATTGAGATGTTCGAGTACCTCAACCAGGACGAGCTTCTCTGTGTGTTCGACGGCGTCGAGGCCGTGTTCTCGACGTGGCCGCTGGAGAAGGACACGCGTGTCGCCACTATTAATTTAGACGCGTTCCCTGTGCATTTCAGTTCACAAAGAGGCGTTGTAGCGCTTGTTGAAGTCGAGCCGATCCCGAGTTTCGACGGCTCGTTCGTTGTCGCGCGCCCGATGATCTCGCACGAGGTATACATCCACTACCTTCTAGAGGCGTACATCACGCAGAACTTCGACACGGCGCTGACGATCGCTACTAAGTACTCGCACGCCCCGTATTTCGCCGGAGTTTTGGAGAATTTGCTGTACCACTGTGTTAGAGACTACACCACCGACGACGAGATCAAGCATACTTTGGATTTGGTCAGGCGGTTCCCTGATCAGAATGTTGAGGCGATTGTGGCCAATTGCGCCCGCAAAATCGATATGAAGTACTGGAAACGGCTTTTCCGAGCTGCCGGGGAGCAGCCGCAGCAGATCTTCGACACGTGTTTAGAACGCAAAGACTTGAAAACGGCAGCTGAGATTCTGATTGTTGTGCAGACGTCGAATAACGAGGACACGAAAACCGATGGGACGTTCGATTTAGAGGGCTGTGTTCTGCAACTGTACCTTGCAGCACGCGACGAGAAACAGTTCCAGATCTGCCGACAGGTATGCCAGTATATCATGTCTGTTGATGCCGAGGGCAAGACACTGCGCCGGTTCCGCGAACTCATTCAATAGATACTATAAACAATCCATACAACCCATACAATCCATACAATCTACAACCCATACAACCCATACAACTACGTTTATATTCTAATCCACAACACACCAATACACGTCCACATTCGGCTCTGCTGCGGCTAAGACCATGAGGGTTGGGGCCAGATTGCGGCCGATATAAATAGGCTAAATAAACAAATATCCTTAGACCTGATCAATTGCGAATGTCCAAACAACCAATTGGGTTTAATAACCCGATTTTGAGGCTCGGTTGCGAAAACAAGTAGATAGATTTAGGTTTAGACTAAAGCGTATATCTATGGAACCGGCGTCTACCCCTGCCCCACATGTCGTGCGACACGTTTGTCGGGAATCCGAAATTCAAAACAGTCGTCGACTGCTGGTTCACTGTTGGTGTTTTCGCGTCCTATGTTCCGCAGATCGTGCTTGTGTACAGGCGCCGCGACACTGAAGGGTTGAACCCGCTCTACCTGTTTCTAATGAACCTGGGCTCGTCGAGCGCGTTCTTCAATATCTGGCTTCTCAGCAAGAACCGGTTCGACTGCTGCAGCGAGCTCAGTTCGTACGATTGTTTCGCGACTCTGCTCATTTTCATCCAAATTCTGTTCGGGTACATCGGCCCTACGCTGCTGCTGATGCTGGCAGTGCATTTCCGCGAGAAGGGCGCGAACGGGCAGAAGATATTGCGCTCGGGGCATGTAATGCTCGGGTTCAATGTGCTGATGTTCCTCTCGGTGCTTGTTCTTTACAACACGAAATACCGCGAACCGTTTGCGACGTTTATGGGGCTCACGTCTATAGCCGCAGGGTTCGTGCAGTACCTCCCGCAGATCTTGACTACTTACAAACTGAAACACGTCGGGTCATTATCAGTAGTCACGCTTTTCATCCAGATGCCCGGCGGGTTCTTCTGGTGCTTGTCGCTGGCTCTGAGTAGAGACTCTAGGTGGTCGACATGGATGCCGCTGTTTTTCGCATCGAGTTCACAAGCCGTTCTGTTGATTATGGCGCTTTGTTTCATGTATAAGAACCGCGGAACGCCTAAGAATCCGGACGGGGACTACGAGCAGATCGTGCCGCCTGTGGATCTGGAAACAGTAAGCCCCGCAGCCTCGCCTTCTTTGCATATCGACGCTGAACAGGACCTGCATCTACGGCATCACAGCCAGTGACTTTAAACTAAACTATACATTGTCTTTTCACTAACCTTCTTCACTAACCTCCTTCACTAAGTTTCAGTGTACTTGCTATAACGTTTAAATAGAGATGCTCTTCCAGATGCTGAACCCGTCGCTGCCGGTAGACGCAAGCATGCCCGGGATCTGGGGGTGCCAATGAACCTCTTTTACATTAGCCTGCCAGTGCAAAAAGAGCAATTGAGGAGGAATTCCTTCTAAATCCTCGTGCTGTTTCTTCTGTTGAGCAACCTCCTCGTCGTCGGCCTCGACACTGAGATCCCACAGCGACACTGTGCTGTCTTCAGACCCGCAAGCCAGCACGGTCTCGTCATTGGGGTTCCACTCGATCGACGTGATCGGGCGTTTATGGAAATCAAAGCTCGCAACCGGCGAGGCTTTAGGGAAGGCACGAAGGTCCCAGACCGAGAAAACACCGTCGTCATGCCCGCTAGCAAGCAAATGAGCCGATTTCGCGTTCCAGCTCATGACGTTGATATCGACTTCCGTCACTTTAGCACTCAGTGCCGGCTTCCGGCGATCGGGCTGGCGAGTGTCCCATATTCTAATAAAGCCGTCAGACCCTGCAGACGAGAACACAGTCGTTTCAACAGGGCTCCATTGCAGCTCTTCAATAGACTCGTTGGCAACTGGGTTTATAAACGCAGTAGGCTCAGTACTGAAATGAGACTCGGTTTGTTTCGTGTGGTAGATCGACCCGCTGACGTCGCCAGTAAGCAGCGAGTTCGTGCTGGTGATTTTAGACCAGTCTACAGCGTACCCTTCGGCTTTGTGGTTCTTCACAACATGCACGGGCTTCTTGTTCCATTTCTCGCCGGGTTTCTGCAGATTCCTACAGCACTGCGATACGTCGAACACACTCACCTCGCTGTTCTCGCCCATGGCAGCAGCGTAAACCGTGCCAGTAGTCGCTGGCGACGCACGCACGCGGTTCACAACTGTGCGCGTGGGCAGGTCGCGGCTCTCGAGAATCGGGTCTAACTGGATATCGTCGTCCTCGTCGCCTTCGTCGTCGCTGTTATCAAATACCTGGGTCTTACAAAGAGAACTCAATCTAATAACGTTCAGTTCATTGTCTTTGGCATTGCTCGCTTGCGATCCGCTCACCATGTACATCTCGTGCGGGAAGGTGCGGCGGTTCGTGCCAAGCGGATCAGGCAGAATACTGAACGACAAACTGGGCCATTTCACTCCGAAACTCTGAAGCATGACGTACGTAGAAAGATCGGGTTCCATCACCTCGCCAGGCGCAAGGGGAGCCGATCGGTGCGGAATATAAACGCGGCGCTTCGTGTCCGCTGCAGCCTCCTCGGCTTCCATCTTGTCCTCGGCTTCAGCGTCATCTTCTGCATCAGGCTGGCCGTCTGCTCCTGCCTCGAAAATCTCTTCGCTCTCGTACTCGTCTCCGTAGGGGTCTTCAAACTCGCCCATCTCGACATCCTGAACCGTTTCAGGAACAGCATGATGAGGGACCTCCTCGCTGTTGGTTTTAGAGGTCTTGGTGTTGTCGGTGCTGGAATTGGCTCTTTTTTTCGACGACATTAACGGCTTATTCTAGTGATGTCTCGACTCCTTGCCTGGTAATATTTGAGAGATGGAAAAAAAATTACCTAACAATCAACATTGAACTACTGGACTGAAAAAAAAATCCAAGACCAGCAAATTGGGCAACATCGAAGTTGTCGAGATGAAATAATGGAATGAAACTGGGAAAAATAACGGACAGATGAAGAAAATTTCGGATTGAGTAAAATCGGCCCTTTGTCCACCTCATCCTAATTGTTCATTCAGTAATGCGTAAATTATGTACCGGATTATGAAGTCCTGGGGGTATAAGAAGAAAACGGAAAACTCCAAACGTGGGCTTTTCGGTGTATGAGAACCAGCATAATTGCCCGGCTTGTGTATAGCGGGGTGCGTTGCGGGGTGTACTTTGCACAATGCGTTCGTGCGTTCGTGCGTTCGTGCGTTCGTGCGTTGGCTCGCTTGCCTCCCTTCAGATTTCTCCACGGAAACGGCGGTTGAGTTCACCAAGGTGAGCTTTTAACTCAACGTTTTCCTTAAGAAGAGCCAGCTTCTCGGCTTCTTCACGAGCGGCATTCGTGCCGTTCGCAATAGTAGCCAGATGCGCGTTTTCCTCGCGCAAAGCCTTCAACCGGGACATGATGCGGTGGGCGACCTCTAAACCGCTCGATCCCTGCATGAACGAAGACTGGAAGGGAAGCGGCTTGTCTGAGGTCAATGCAAGTGCGGTTGTAAGGGCCTCGACCTGCAGTTTCAAGTCAGCGATGATCTCCTCGCTGCTGTCAACACTCGTGTCGCACATCAGACCATCGAGGGTGTAGTCGTCCTGCTGAGGAGAGTACGAACTGTAAGTTTCGACTGAGGGGGTGGAGTGGTTGTTGTACCCGGGGGGTGAAATGGTTCTACGGTTGGGGGTGGGCGTGACCAATCCAGGTGTGGTCAGGCCAGGAGTAGACAATCCCGAGGCAGAGGACCGGTATAGAGACAAAGATTCGTCCTGAGCGGTGTTTTTCCGTGAGAGAATACCGAATGCTTGGTCTTTGAGCACAAAGCTGGGATTAACGGTGGTTTGCGTCAAAATGTTCTCGCGGTTGTTAGCGCCGCTGTAGCTGTTGGGGGTACTCATGTAATTGTTAGCAAGGTTGTTGCTGCTGTTCATTGAGTTCGTAGAGCTGGTGCTTGTGTTGGTGTTGTTGGTGCTGTTGTTCATGTTCATGTTGTTCTGCGAAGCTCCGTAGGTATTCTGGGCCGAGTTGGAATTGGATCCGCAAGCCTCGTTTCCATTACCAGAGACATCTCCGGGTGACAGGGGATGAGAGAACTTGCGACTCCAAATACTGTCCAGAGAAGGCGTGTGTTTTACTGCGGTGTTCATTTCTATGTGATTGTGTGATACACAGGAACTCCTGGTTTTCGTTATCGGGGAAATTCTACCACATTATATACTTTTCTAATTGGTGTGGGATAGGGTGATCCGTCCGTTCGTGCGTTTGATCCACAAGAACGGACGCGTTTTTTTACTAACTAAGTCCACTTTAGTGGATCATCGTCAGGTCAAGAAGTGGATCTTAAGTTCTAAAAAAAATGTATTTAGATAGAGGTGAGTTCTATATAATTAATCCGCTTTTTTATTTATCCGCCAGCGCCTCAGGAACCCGTCTGCTGCGGGGCGCATGTTACGTACTATCGCGGCGGTACTTTGTGGATCACTTTCGCGTGTATTAGTCTTACGTCTTCCCTAATTGGCAATGGATGGAAATCCATGCTAAGCGAGACGTAATAAATGAACTTAATTACTTAATCCCCGATAGAAGCTGACATGTCGTATAGTGAGTGATTACGTCTCCATGGTACATTGGGACCAAAGCTTTCTTAAGGTGTGCCTTGCCTTACTACATTTGTACACGAGCATTTGTGAGCTCAGTAAGTACGCACGAACACCACCACCACTCTCAAACCGTAGTCTGGTCACTAAGGTAAAGTGAAATTTGTCAGCACAAAAATCGCGTTTCACGATCTGCTGTGCTGATCCGTGAGAGCGTTTTTATTTCTCTAATAAACGGCACCAATTAGACCCTTTTTCGTTGTCACCTTTTTTGATTTTTTTTATTGTACACTATGCATAGTCCGAAACCCATCAAGCTTCTTAGTGGATCCACGCACCCGCAGCTGGCCGAGCTCATTGCGAAACGTTTAGGCCTGCCGATCGCAGACGTCGAGGCGATCAAGATGCCGAACTCTGAAACGAGTATTCTGTTCCGTGAGAGCGTTCGTGACAGCGACGTATATATCATCCAGACCGGCCACGGCGATATCAACGATCTTGTCATCGAGCTGCTCTTCCTTATTGACGCTTGCAAACACGCCTCGGCGTCGAGAATAACTGTGGTGGCGCCGCTGTACCCGTACGCCCGCCAGGACCGCAAAAACCGGAGCCGTGCACCGATCACAGCGCGGTTAATGGCCGATATGCTGGAACGCGCTGGATGCCAGCATATTGTCGTTCTTGATCTGCACGCGCCGCAAATCCAGGGTTTCTTTAATATCCCTATGGACAATCTGATTGCAGGCCCTACTGTCGAGTCGTTTATGCGGAACCACCATCTCGTCTCGCCTGGCCGCGCCGTTGTTGTGAGTCCAGATGCAGGAGGCGCGAAACGCGCAGCCGCGTTAGCAGACAACCTCGATCTCGAGCTTGCACTGATCCACAAAGAGCGCAGAGTCGCGAACGAGGTGAGCACGATGGTGCTTGTGGGTGTTGTGCGCAACAAGACGTGTATTCTCGTAGACGATATGGCTGACACGTGCGGCACGCTGGCCAAGGCTGCGCAGACGTTAGTGGACAACGGAGCGCAGAGCGTTATGGCGTTAGTGACGCACGGTGTGTTCTCCGGCAACGCGCAGCAAATAATCGAAGACAGTTGCTTGGACCTTGTAGTGTGCACAAACAGTGTCCCGCTACAGCCGTCGCTTGCGGCGTGCCCGAAGATCAAGCAGATTGATATCAGCGCCACGCTGGCCGAGGCGATTCGCCGTCTTCATAATGGTGAGCCCGTCTCATACCTGAAGCGTAACAAGCCGTTATAACATTCTACATAATATCTACTGCAACTGATAGCTATATATTTGAGGTCATACCTTACATTTGTGTTGTACAGCTGGTTCTTCAATGGTCAGTTTCGGTGGAAACTATGTGTTATGGATAGTAGTTTCATCGTACGATTTGTTGGTTGTACTTGTTGGTTGTCAGTTAGGCCCTTGCCCATATTTGAGGTTCTTAGCATAATTACTTTAATTGAGTGCAGTTAGTGTAGTTAGCATAGTTATTACAGTTTATACAAGTTAGGTTGTTTCATTGAATACAGTGAATGGTATAGAATTGTACAGAATGGTGTACAATGTATATGATACTTAATTAGGAAGCGTATCGCCTAGAACCAAAGAGTCTCCAGTTATCAAGCTGTTTGTGGCAATAACAACTTTGACGTTCCTGTTCAACTCCCTTTTAACTGCAATCTCGATAGCTGTAGACTCGGCATACGTCACACCTCCTACAACAACCACAAGCACTACTGACGGGCTGCTTTCAGGCGAGTTCTTCTGCAGCGTCCGCCTCAGTTTAGACTCTTTATACGCCTCGTCTGTTTTCGGCGAAGGCACTTCTTCAACGGTTATAGGGTCTAATGGGTTCCTTTGCACTGGCGTAGATCCTAGCACATTCTGGACTAGTCTCGCTGCTAAAGGGACATGGCCGGCATACGGGACTGCTTCCAAAGCAGTCTCTGCGTCGTTGGGGTATAGATTAAACGCTTTATTCAAAGCGTACCACGAGTACGTTTGGGTCAATGGCTCGTCTAGCTGCTCAAAGGGGTCTACAGGGTTCGCAGAAGCTGTAGTCGCGCCTTGTTTAGTGGATATAGAGGCCGAAGAAGAAGCAGGTTCTTCAGGCAGACTGCGTGCTCTCTTTGCCGCGTCTTCAGTCGCATTTCCGAACGAAGTTATTCCTAACGAACTTAGAATCGAAGACGCCCGAGGGTAGAACAGAAGCCCCCGTTTTTCAAGGTAGTGGAGGGTGGCTATATGCTGGAACCCGTAGGTGCGCAAAATGTCACCGTACAGAACCGAGTGCAGGATGTTCTCCTTAATGCCTCCACGCACTAAACATAGCAAACAAATAAGCCTCAAAACTGAAGGCAGAGCGTACCCCCTGAAAATAAGGTCCTGGATCCGGCCCACTGCGTCGCTATTCGCGATCTGATTCATAAGAATACTCGTTTGCAAATCAAAAGCGTCGCGCGCGACTGGAGAACCCAGTCGAGCCATTGCCGCTGACGCGATCTCTGTATGCGTGTCGACTAGTCTCTGGTTCGATTGTAAAGACCCGAGTTTGATGACTGTTGCTTTGATTTCTGAAAGCGTCGAGTTCTCTTTCGCGATTGTATCGCTTTGGTAGTCCTGTTGCAGTTTCTTTGCCGACTCGTTGATGTTCCTGCATGCCTCTGAAAAGCCCATATTGCCCAGAGAACTCATCATGATATCGTTTTTCAGCGAGACTTTACTAACGGCATTAATTGTGCCCGCATCCTGTTTAATTACCACGGTTCCACCAGCAGAAACACCGAAAGTCTCGTCCAGAACTCCTTCATAGGTTGCTTGAACCAGCATTGGCGTCACCAAATCCAAATCTCTGTCTATAATCACAAGCTGCTCAACAGTCTCTCCGCTGAATGTTTGGCTGGAGTACCCGAAATGATAGTCGTAGAATTCAGGGCCTTTGTGTTTACTAGACAATTCGCTGGCTTGCAGCTTGACGATATGTTCTTTGCGTTTCTCCTTGAGCAGCCTTGAAATAGTAGTGGATTTCGGGCCAATTGCCGTGATTTTCCCAAAAGAGCCAGTGACGGTCATTTGTAAACTGTCTAAAGCGTAGACTAGAGGCCATACTGAGAGCATTGGGTCAGTGACGCTGTCCTCGTCGAACAAACTAAGGACGCTAGGATGAATAGAGTCCTTGACAAACAGAACAGGCCAATTAACGATCTCGAAGTCGCCAAACACGCCGTACTCCGACAGAATTTGGTTCACTGAGGGCGATTCTTCAGGAACAATGACGGCAATCTGCTTGATGCCAGGGTTTGCGACCGCGCCTTGCGCCATCAACGAAACAAGCTTGGGAACAGGCTTGGTTATATATACAATAGCTTCAGTGTCGTGTTTTATCGTGCAGTTTTTATCCGTCAACGGAATAAGCGCCGTAACTCCGCGCTGCGTGAGCGTGCTGTACGGCGTGAGCGCGCTGAGCAAAGAGACTAAACTAGGGTCTACACAGAGCACGAATTGGTTGGCAGAAACATTTTCTAACACGTTTAACAACGAGTTCAGCTCGTTGGATCCGCCTACCTTGTCCATAGTGTAAGGGCTGGGGTTTTAATAACACCGTTCCTAGCTTAGAGACTAAAGGAATCTCAAGCTGAGGGCTGATGCCACAAATCACAGTTACCCCACACGACGAAAGAAGACTAAGAGCATGCAGTGAAGTCAGTGTATGATAATGTTTTCGTTTATAAAGAAATAAGTAACTGTAGAGCACTATAGAAGTACTAAGTTCTAAGTAACTAAACCCAAACAATCTGGGTGGAGCGGGATTGAACTCGTCACTCGTCATTAGCATAATGTAGATCAGTAGAAATCTAGTTGAATGTTGAATGAGTCTAATGACAGTAATAATTCTATAATTTTAGACCACAGCGAGCGTCTCTATAGGGGAGACACAAGCAGGCCTGTTAATCTTTGTTCCATTTATGTAGGATCTATGCAACGTGTAATGCGTTTATTGCTCGGCTCCCTTTCTCTTCTCAGCGTAGTCGATGTACCAAGCCTCGCGCTGCTTCTGTCTGGGAACGTGGAAGGAGTACCACCAGCCGTACGCAAGCGGAACGCCGAGGCCGAAGGCTACAATAATGTCCTTGGCCATTCTGCCCTTGAAGGTACCGTATATGCGTGTGGCAACTGTATTTTGGACCATTTTAGAGTGCGTTAACTTGAATTTTGTGCTGCGCAAGTTATTGTGATGCTACGTCCAGATTTGCTATGATGTAATTGGTTATTCGATAAAACAGTCACGGTATATGGTCATAACTTTTTATCGGCCACGACGAAAAGGGAAGGGCGAGGTTACTTATCACCTGACACGTGGTACAAAAACCACCATCTGGAAAGCTTATTGACTAGAATTGTTGGAATCGTATAGTGAAATTAGGCTGGTGAGACGCATAAGTTCTGCACAAACCTAGATTGTTGAAATACTTTAGCAATTTGACCTTTTGCGAGCTAATTGAGTCAGTCCACTGAGGAATCTCGATAACATAAGCATGCACCCCAGCGTGTTTCACGGTGAGTTGAGATGGACATGCATATGCACTGTAACATTCTCAAATATGGGAATTCAAGATATCTAATAACACTTTCGATAGAACAATTAGAATGGCAATATATCATATTTATAGTACAACCAAATACTCTCTTGCAATGTCCATTCAACGGTGGAATCAACGCCAAACTCTAGTTACAGTCACATGTTCGGAATTTACTACGTACCGTTAAGGCAGTATTAGTCAAAACCCTGTTAGCCATTAAAGCAAAGGGTGTTTGTCGGCTCTACTTGACATCCGATACTTTTGGACGAAACAGCCTAGTTTTTCTTGATATTAGAAATGCTCGCACGCACAGCCACTAAATTACCACGCGCAAGCAACATAATCGCCCGCAACTTCGGCACCTCTGTAGCACGCTGCAGTGAGCACCATCCTTCTGGCCCTTACACAAACTTACCTTTCCAGGTCCACAACCGCAAGCGCGTTCCTTTCGGTGTCCTCTACTGGGGCTACTTCTGCCTTGGTATGGGCATTCCCGGTTTCATTGTGTGGTACCACCTGAAGAAGGGCGGTAGAATCTAAACTGCTCGTCTTCAACTCATAGAACAAAGCCGACAACAGAAACCCACTAACGATACACCTATCCAACAACAAACCAACAAAAGCAACATATCTCATTTGAATGTGTTGGTAGGCCTGTCTTGTTCCACGTCATGCTAGCCCAAATGTTATCTTACATCCTATAGAAAATCTTTCATATTATTACTATCAAATAGACACCATTGAATGTGACCGCACATTACTGTTTTTCTCAATTAATATTTTGAATTGCAATCAAAACGGCAAATAAACCAACTCTTTGGACCACTTTAATATGTTTCTATTTACACGCCGTACAAATAGCACTCACGGCTCATCTGATTGGTCAATTTCATATAGTCCAATTACTAGCATTAACAGTGCGCATTGACCAGTGTCTTTTCCAGGTATTAATCCGATCTTATCTGCAGTGAAATTCCTGTATTCAGGTATACAGATATATGTTTATAAGGCGCAGTTTCCTGAAAAGTGCGCATCTAAACCATTAGACACTCTTCGAGCTAGTGAAATATTATAATATTCTAAGCACCAACAGTTAATCCGTAGCTAAAGCAGTCCTAATCGTATCTTCTGACTCTGCAAATTGCACTATATATTAGTATTTAGTAGTCCCACATTATGATTTACCTTGTAGGGATCTTGTAGGGATCTTGTAGGGACTTTGTAAGGCATGCTATATTAGATAGTCGCAGATACTATGTAGACGTATGGGTTCAATTCATGTTATGAGTCTCAGCTAGATAACGTAAATCTAAAGTAGGTACCCAAGGCATCTTCTCCCAACGTTTAGATATGTCATGCGGCGTTCAGATCCCGCTATACTGGGGGATTACAGAAACCCTTATATGCATCAAGATAAGGATGCATGCTATCTTTTCGTGTAGAACCTAATAATACCCCAGTTCACTTCCAGCCCGGTCCACACTTTCTCAGGAGTTATGTTTTCTATACAAGTCCACAAGTAATGTTACAAACACCAAACTGGATATTCAGGAAGGTATGGACAGCTGGGCCAATGTAGGGTACACAAAAAGCACGAACCAAGAAACTCAATTCAATCTACAATTACGTATCAGCTAGTTCTAGCCAAAGAGTACGCGCACTAGTATTTACCTATTTAATCACATTTTCACCGATTTCGTCACCGATTATAGGGTAATAGCATACAGTGGTGTTATGACTGTTCTGGCCGCAGGGCATTAATGTACGCATGAAGTTTCCTTATCAATTGAGTATACGTAGACTTGCATCGTCTTATCACGGATACGGGCCCTAGCATTTAATATTGTTGGATAAGTAATAGAGGTAGATTTACCATGCGTACAAGACCAGTTTCGAATAAAAAAACGTATAACCGAACAAGAACCCCAGTCATGTTCAGGATCCTTCCCCTTTCCCCCTCCCTCGAACCCGCTCATAATGCTGTACTTATCAAGGCAAGGGTTCAACCAAGAAAAAACGGTCTGCACGAGGATCCTTACCAAGCTCTGCATGCCCTCCGGCATTATCTCGTTTGGAAATAGTCATAAGCGTATGCATGCAGAGATAGTATGGAGTAGGGTACGATGCGGGTCGATTATATATACGTAGGGAAATCGGACCTTTTTCGCTAGATTGAGTAAAGTCTTTCATAAAAGGAAAAGCGAAAGATAAGAAAAGATGGGCTTGGCTAAAGATTTGACCTACTTCCTGAGCGAGGAAGCGAAATCGCGTAATGTTTCTCCTCTGAAAGAGATTTTGAAGTACCGTAACATGCCTGGCATGCGTAGCCTGGGTGGTGGCCTGCCGATGCCGGAGCTTTTCCCGTTCCAGGAGCTGCGGGTCAAGAACCCTGCTTACCCCTTCAAGGACGGTATTGCGCCTAGCAAAGACCACCAGATCGAGACGCAGGAGTCTGTTGTTCACAAATTCAAGGTTGACGAGAACGACGAAGACATCCCGTTCGACATTTCGTTGCAGTACGGCAGCGGTCGCGGAAGCCCTGAGCTTGTTGATTTCATTAAAGAGCATATGCAGAAACTGCACAAGATTGCCTTTGACGATTGGGACATTCTTCTGACTATTGGAAACACTTATGGTTGGGACAGCATTCTGCGTACTGTGACCAACCGCGGAGACGTGATTCTGTGTGAAGAGTTCACTTTCACTAGTGCTCTTGAGACCGCGCGTTCGCAAGGTCTTGTCACTGTTGGTGTTGAGATGGATCTGGAAGGTATTATTCCTGAAGCTCTTGAAACCCAGCTTGCGAACTGGGTTGGTCCTCGTCCTAAACTCCTTTACACTGTTCCTACTGGACAGAACCCTACTGGTTCGTCTTTGAGCTCTGAAAGACGTAAGAAGATCTACGAAATCGCGCAGAAGTACGACTTCCTCATTATTGAGGACGAGCCCTACTTCTACCTGCAGTTCCCTGAATACGAGTTCAAGGAGTCTCGTCAGCCCGGCGAGCAGATCGTTGACCCGGAACAGCTTACCAAGGCCGTGCACGCTATGATCGAGTCCTCTGCTCAATCGTTCCTTAATTTCGACACTGACGGCCGTGTTCTGCGTATGGACAGTTTCTCTAAAGTCATTGCCCCTGGTACACGTTTCGGTTGGATCACTGCTCAAGAGAAGTTCATTCAGCGTCTTTTCATGCTCACTGTTGTCACTACTCAGAGCTGCTGTGGATTCACGCTTTCTATTCTCTACGCCCTTCTCCGCCGTTGGGGCCAGGAAGGTTACTGGGCTTGGCTGTATAAACTGAAGGATGTTTACCTGTACAACCGTGACGTTACGTGCGATGCCATCTACAAGTACTTCCCTAAGGGCAAATACGACTTCGTTCCTCCTGTCAGCGGGATGTTCTTCTGGTTCAGAATAGACAGCAGAAGGTTTAAGGGATACAAAGAGTGTGACAAAGATCCTAAAAAGTGTGAGAACGCGATCTGGCAGCTGGCTATGGACAAGAACGTCCTTCTTGTTCCCGGTCACTACTTCTTGTGCGATGGTAAGACCAACCCTCCTCAGAAGGACCTTCCTCAGGACGATACTGACAAATACGCTATGACCTTCAGAGGAACCTTTGCTGGTGTTTCTGAAGACACTTTGAAGAGCTCGCTCAAAGATGTAGGCGAGGTTCTCAGCGAGTGTCTTACTGACGAGCTCCAGGAGTAATTAACCAGACCCATAGCATAGCATATCATGTCTTAGCAATTGTAATATTTAGTGTACCATTTCCCAAGATATCTTTATCTGTAATTATCTGTAATCCAAGCGTTTCCCTTCGTCATGCCCTAATCGTCTCACAATTCTCTCACAACACAACAGCTCACAACAGTCCACAACAGTCCACAACCTTCCCCCACACAATGCACAAACGTGTTTACCCGACTAAGAGTTACCTCCCAACCGATTTCTATTTCTATCCATAAGACCGTCACCTAAATATCTAATTACAAGGATCATTAATGTACACATGCTATGAATTTCGTATTTCTTGTTCAAGCTCCTCACGTTTCTTCTGCTGCCAGCGCGCCAGCTCGGCATGTTCGTGGATTTTGAACCCGAATACCTTGAGCACGAACTGCTCTGGATTATGCCGAGGGCTGTATTTCGGGTACGCTTGGAACATCATAGCCGGGAAACTCGTGCCAAAGTAAGCACCGTCTAAACAGGCCTGCGATGGGCTTTTTGGGTGATAAATGTCTTCGCATTTCGGACAGTATAGTTTCACAGTACTGATGTCGGGTATATCGTGCATTCCAATCGGGACGACTGGCTGCCCACGGCACAGGGCGCGCGGACAGCGGCCGAAGTCGCCGTTTACGTATTTGGCAAGCATACGCTGGATTCCGCGCGTCGACAGGATATATCGCGCATGAACAAGACCGTAGAACTGGCGTGCCATTTCCTCCTGCACATTGTCCTCCATGTCCTCGTCAATTTCGTCGAACGAGTCCGCGTAGCCGGTGACGATCGTGATCATGTTCTGGAGGCGCTCCGTGCCTGTGTTTATACCCGTGAGGTTGAATCTGTCTACTATGAACTCAACATCCACTTCACAGAACAATTCGTGTCCTTCTAAATTCAGAAACTCTTCGATCCATGTCCTCTCCTCCATGTCGGACAGGTCCTAACAAATTTAGGAAACTTGTGACTAATCACATAAACTTCAGGAACTGAGCCGCATCAATAAGGTGCTTTGAATGTATTAATTTCAGTTGAGTAAAATGGTTTGAATTAGCAAAATAGGCGGTATTTGATTATATTAAGCGCCGGCGAGTTAGCGCCCTTAGTGTCTTATTTATACTGCAATTAAACGAGAAAAGCACGCTAGCGTAATCAGGTCTGCACGTATTACACAGCATTAATTCATTAATTCACTCTCCCTTGTCTACCCCATTACGTGTAGCGTCCATAATATATCATGATATATACTGCTACCCACTGGGTATGATGTCATAAAGGTCATAATTGAGACATGGCAACGTATTTGCGGATAGTCACGCCTGACTCGGTTAGGAAACGAGACGTTTCTTGATCCATTGAGTACTCCAGAGAGTATATGACCTCCTTAACGCCGCACTGGACAATCTTGATGCTGCATGTGATGCAGGGGCATGTATTACAGTATAATGTAGACCCCTGTACCCTATCTCTGCCAGCTTCAAGCAGTGCGTTTTCTTCTGCATGAAGACAGAAACATGTAGAGAGAACAGTGCCGCGTGAAGATCCGGAATTGCATCGCGCACACCCGCCTTCATTGCAATTGACTGTCCCACGAGGCGTGCCGTTGTACCCTGTGGAAACAATCATTTTGTTTCTAACGAGAACACACCCGACTTTACGTTTCATGCAATTCGATCTTTTGGCCGCTAAATTAGCAATTGTCATGAAATACTCGTCCCAATTCGGGCGCACGCGCGACTGATTAGAAAGATCTAAATCGACAATCGCTTGCCGAAGCTCGTTCAGATCCGCGTAGTCGTTAATTAAATTAATATGCGCAGACCTGATGTTAGCAATAATCACCTCGAACTTCGGTCGGTCGACATTACAAAGAGCTTTGTCCTCTGATTCTGCTTTTGCTTTTTCTGCCCTTTCTCTCCGGATATCTTCAGATGCGTCTAAATTCAGGTGCACGAACCACGGCCGTTGTTTCATCTCGTTCGGTGTAGACTCGATTAAAACCACAAAATTCTCTCTCCACCGCGCAGTTATCTCGTAAACACACTCCATAGTGTCTTCAATACGTTGGTACCCCATTTCCTCGAGAATTCGGAGTACAGCATGCCTTCCACTGCATTCTGTGCCCGTAATGCCTATTAACATGATAAATTCAAGCCCAAAAACGTACTGCTTTCCTTTATTTTTCGCTGTTTTGAGCAGGTCCTAGCTATTGTCGGCAGTGAAAAGATTCGGGCTGTTGATGGGGTTAGGTCAACGCACACACATGTACATAAACATGTAGGTAACCATGTACACAATCAAGGTCGGAACTTTTTCACACACGATGTGCAAACCATTTACGATGCATAGAGATTACTCAGAAGAAATCAACACGTTTTACGCATCACAAAAGAATAATTTCAGAAGTAGGCGATAATTAATATTAGTGAAAAGAAGCTGCTTGGAACCTGAAAAGCAGCCGAAGTATCCACAAAGTAGTCGTAAATGATCTATATCAGCTGCTTTACAGCTGCCTCTATAGCCGCATTTATTTTTCTCTAAATAATTTGTATTAACGGCGACAGTGGGTACTTAAAATACCAGAGATGCCCGCGTATTGTTGAGGCATGTAGGAGGTATGTAGAGTATGCACATTTACGTACAATCATATGCTGTCATATGCTATCACATGCATGTGTACTAACCCCATACCGATGTATGATGATATAAGTAAAGTACTTGTTTCTCGGGACAAATATAGAACAGAGAGAACATCAGCAAGTCCCTTCATTCTTATTCTCATCCCGCTGATCGTATAAGTCCTCACGGCATTACTTCTAGGCCTACTGACACACGTTACAAGCCTATAAGCCCACCTAATAAAAACCGCTACAGGCCATAACACTAACCCGGACTACGCGTCCACATTCACAATTACTAAGGCTACCGGTAGTCACGGCACAATCCTTTCCTTTACTGCGGAAGGGAAGCTTACACAGTTGGCATTCAAGGACAAAATCCAGAGAAGCTGGGATTTGGTTGCTGATAAACTGAAAACAATGAGTAAGTTCGCCAATGTCAGAAGATTTATAAGGTTCAAAAGCCTGGCAGTAGGGCTGGTGATATCCTCACCGTTTCTTGTTTACATGGCATGTGCCAAGGACAAAGAAGGGAACCCGAAACCCGCAACGTACTGGCAGGTAAAAGCGTACGAAGTTGTTCCTCTGCGTGCTATGTCCAGACTCTGGGGCTCTTTTAATAGAATCACTTTGCCAGTATGGCTCAGACCGTACGGGTACCGTCTGTACTCGTTTCTGTTTGGAGTGAATATTAGCGAGGCTGCAGACGAGGACCTTAAAAACTACAAGAATTTAGGCGAGTTTTTCTACCGCGAACTCAAACCTGGTGCTCGAACTATTGCGCCTAGTTTAGTGGTTTGTCCAAGCGACGGAAAAGTCATTCAGTTCGGAGAAATTCTGGACAACGAGTACATCCAGCAGGTCAAAGGAATCAATTATAAAGTGGACAGGTTCCTCGGCTCTCCTAGTGAAGAAGCCCCGCATCTCCCTCCTCATTCTAAAGAGAACCATGCGAAAAACGAGGACGGTGTTATTTTGCCGCGTCATGGCAAGTTCGCTGAACTCAATGGCCTCGACTATACAATCGACGACATGATCGGTGACGCTAATACCACCGTTGAGACCACCACCGTTGACGTTCCTACTCCTCCTAAAAAGGACCTCCCGCTATCGTCTGCATGGATTCGCGGGTCCAGCGAGTCGAACAGACTCTACTACTGTGTCATCTACCTTGCTCCCGGTGATTACCACCGGTTCCACAGCCCTGTTAACTGGGTGGTCAACAAACGGAGACATTTCGTTGGCGAGCTTTTCAGCGTGGCTCCTTATTTCCAGAGCAGATTAGCCGACCTGTTTTGTGTGAACGAGAGAGTCGCGCTTCTTGGAAAATGGAAGTACGGGTTCTTCTCAATGACACCAGTGGGTGCCACAAACGTGGGAAGCATCGTCCTCAATTTTGACAAACAACTGAAAACTAATATCAGAATGAGAAAGGATAAACGTAAATGCATAGAGGCCAACTACACCTCCGCGTCCCCGTTATACCGCGGTTACCCTCTGCTTGCAGGCGAGGAAATGGGCGGGTTCAAATTAGGAAGCACGGTCGTGCTCGTTTTCGAGGCGCCTAAGGAGTTCCAATTTGAAGTGAAACGAGGCCAGGTCGTTAAAATGGGCCAAAAGCTAGGCGACATGCCTGAATCCGAATAGACTTTGAGCTCCGAGTTCATACATACAAACATATAAACATACAAAAAAACGTATCAACGTGTACTAATCAACCAATGGGTTTAATGCAACTTTGGTACATTGTATCACTTGAATGTCGCCTGTCTCTTAATCAATAGATGCTATTGCGAAATGAATGCTCTGTTGCAAATTCGTCCCAGTAACCTGCTTCTTGGGTGTTCCCCCAAGTTTTTACATAGTAAAGATTGCGAAAGTATATACCGCATCACCTTCTAAGTCATTGCGGCAATTATTTATGAACCTACTCTACTGAAACACAATTGTGCACAGACCTTTCCGTTGTGTGCCAGTTTATATTACCATCATCAGATCACACTTGGTCGACCTGTTTCCATAATAAGGCTCTATAGCTCAGCTGGGAGAGCGCAGGTCTGAAGTTCACTTCGGATAGATAACCTGAGGCCCCGTGTTCAAGTCACGGTGGAGTCATTTCTTTTTGCTTTTCTATTTCTCATCTTTTTGTTTACGTAACGACAAGAGTACAATATACGGACTACAATTACGCTTACATAGGACCTGCTTTCATAACAAGGCTCTATAGCTCAGCTGGGAGAGCGCAGGTCTGAAGTTCACTTCGGATAGATAACCTGAGGCCCCGTGTTCAAGTCACGGTGGAGTCATTTCTTTTTTGCTTTTCGTTCTCTACTTTTTTTAGTTGGTTGAAAGATGAATGTAGAAATCAATTTAAAATAAACCGCAAATTGGAATTATTTCGTTTGCCTGTGCGTTAGCGTTAACTACATAGGAAGCCAGGGTGTCCATATGATACCAATTGGTTATCTGCATCAACACTTATCCGTGAACGCACGACGTGTCTCTGCATATTTGTGTGGTGACAAATGTCCATTCGACTGCGTATTGAGTCTGAACGTATATTTTACATACCGAGCAGCTAAAAAAAAGATGAAAGTGGCAATACAGAAGTTTTGCACCACACCGTACAGAAACAGCAGTATTAATTGCAATCGAAGGTACTCTTTATACACGAGGCGCATTAGAGTACAACAAGGCTGTGCAACCTCCAGGGCGGGCGAGCGATTGCTTACAAGCTAAGACATATTATTATAAGCACAAGCCTTATCTAAAGAAACGGGACTAAGTGTAGAGAATTCGGTTGCATCATGTAGTCGTTAAATCACGTTGTTTTGGATCATGCTTGGCAAAGTATGGATCCACCACAGAACGCGGGGTACAAAGAGGTAGTTTACATAACCTATAGATTAACCCGTTTACGGGTTAAACATAACTTGAAATTGTTTATACCGTTCAACAGCCTGAACGATCCCGCAAGCAGCTAAATAGTTGTGTACACGATGTACGCTTTAAACCCTTTGAAACAAGCGACTGGACTATAAGAGGGAAGGAAAGGCCAGGAAAAAAACAACAACTGGCCTTTAGCCTTGTCCTTTACATGAACAATCATCACTTCTTATCATTAATAATAGCCGGTATCTCTCACGCTTGTGAGAGAATATGTTTGTGGGGTTGTGTTGGGGTTGTGCTGTGTTGCGCTGTGTGTATATGTGTGATTGTGTCGTTTAGAAGGGTGTGTGTGGGGGAATGAGAAAGGTGAAGGGGAGAAAAACAAAGTGGGTGGGAATCTCTGAGGAGTTTAAATTTCCATATGCATAACCTCTTCAGCAGGATGCTCAGAAGTTGACGTAACCATATCATTTGATTGCTCTACCCTTTCCTCATCTTCGAAATCGACGTCGAAGAAATCGTCGTCAGAACCGACTACCGACTCGTACAACTTTCTGGCCTGAGACACGATTCCGTCATAGGACAGCTCACCAGGAGTGAACAAAGAAGATACGAGAGTCTCGCAGCCCGGAAGGACGGGTTTCAGGTTGACCTTGTTGAAGTTACGACCCTTTGATGTTGGCGTGGTATATGCCAGCTTGAACAAGTAGTTCAAGGTCTTCTTCGGCACGAAGTTCTGCATAGACTCGCCGAGTCGCACTGAAGAGACGACGGTCATGCCGTTTCTGTATGCGATATCTTCGTGGTTCAAAGACCCCAGCAAATGATCGAGTTGCGACTCGCGCAGAATCGAGCTCTCGAGTTTAGCAAGCGCGTCGTTCAAATCATCACGGGCTTTCTGCTTGTCCGGGTTGTGTGTGTTCAGGTACCAGCAGCTGAAACCCTCAGGAACGATACCTGTGCCGGACCCGTAAACGATTGTCTGCACAGCATACTCGTTGTTAGTCCCCAAGGTGCCAGGGGGGAACACAACAATGGCCGCTGATTCACCCTCTTTAAACCACTCCCGACACTCGTTAGTAACTACAGCTACAATGCGTGACGTAATGCCGATACTGCCTTGATCCTCAGCAGGAATGTTATCAACATTCATTAACGGACGCAAAGGAGATGGCTGGGTAGGCGACAAAAATGCCTTTTCAGCAACCTGGACCTTGCTGCCGTCGCTCAAGGTGGCGATATTAGAGTTCTCGTCCCATCCAACAATCTGGACGCCGAGTTTATAGGTAGCGCCAGCAACTGCTGCTGATCGGCAGAACCCTTGAGCCAGCTCGCCGGCCGAGCCGTACATGCTGTACATGGCCGGGAACGAGCCGTAAACGTCGAGGGAAAGAAGGTACCGTCTGATCTTTGAAAGAGCGTACGAGGCAGAGACCTGCAAGTGATCGCATAAACCAATAGCGATAACAAGCTCAACAATCTGAGGGTACTCTAAATCGAACTCCGTTTGCAAAAACTTATCGATCTCGATGTTCGAAAGTCTCTGTCTGAACTCGGTCTCGTCGATCTGCCACTCCAGGACGTACTTAATGAACTTCATCAGCTTCCGTTTCGTGCGCACATTCAAGGACTGATCAGTGAAGATCGCCTCTTTGTTGCCAGTGACACGCTCAAAGGTGTCTGACTGGTAGGTGTGGAACTGGGAAAGGCCTTTGAAATCAAGGTACTTCGCAACACGCGATTTGATAAGAAGATCGAGCATATCACTTTTCACAAACATGAGATGCGGTGAAAGATCGAAAAGGAACCGCTTAGCGCGTGTTGAAGTGTTTCCGGGCGCGCTGACGTAGAACTGAGCGTTCATGCCAGTAGGTTCTGAGCCGTTTGCAACAGTCTGAATCCATTTCGTTAAATCCTTGCTGGATAAACACATATTGGAGTCTCCGTAGACGTTGTGCGCGTCGATATGCAGGACATTGGTTCCTTGCCAAGCCAAAGCTGCTGCAAGGATAGACTCTGCGAGACCAGTTCCCGCAATGAGCACATCACATTTTTCAGGAAGAGTGTCGACTACAGGCCTGTCTACACCCGCGAGGGGAGGGACTACTGACCCGCGACGTTTTGCTTCTCTAGCAGAATAAGACGACATAGTAGACGAATTATTTGAATGTAACAGATACCAGCCCGTTTGCGGGAAGTTATCTTAGTTTCTTAACTGATTGAAGCTGTTTAACAGTAAGACAAGCTTAAACGAGGTCGTTTATTCTGGTTTTTTCTCCTTAAAAAAAAAGAAAACAAGAATTACGTGCACTTTCTTTTGTAGTATGATGACTCAGTACTTATATGCGCGTAAAATTTGTACATCGAGCCCTGGAGAAATCTGCGTGCACCTTATTATCTCGTGTAACAAGCACTGCATGATGATGGAATATTGCGCAAATATGCACGAGGGCGGTAGGGTTTACCTAAAATTACCGAATTCGGATGCCATAGCGTTTAAAGATGCACATGAAAAAAGGAATTCCACCACGACAAATTTGTTAATTATCAAGCTAACGTAGAACAATATTCTTTTATATACAGTACAAATACATTCCTATGGTTTTAACCAGCATCTGTTAGTCATTGCTTCTTCGGAAACGTTCCGCAGCGTCTGCATAGCGAAAACGGTGAACGCGTTAGTCTCTCCCTAGACGAGAAAATCCTTCTACAGATAGAGTACTGAGAGAAAAGTAAGTAAGCGGTGGAGAAAAAAGAAGCGGATTAAATCAATGCTATAAATCTGGAGAGTGCATCAAGATCGTCTTCATATGAGATCTGTAGCACGTTGGAATCTGGAAAACCTGACCTGCAGGTTGTTCCCGCCAGTGTTCTTCCCCGCTGCGCCCGATTGCTTCTCCATGCCTGATGGAAATGTATTCTTATGCACACATCATTATTAACCACATTACTTAATCAAGAAAATGTGGACTGAAAACGGATGGCTGGAGTGGGGCTTACAATCATGGATAAGTCTGTCCAAGGTCGGACATTGCACCGGTTGTGGCCTATACGCTGAGATGAAAATTTTTCAGCTGCAGTATTTTCTTTTTTTACATTCAATGCTTCTTATAGTTGCTGTCCGTTTGCAGTTAAATTATTATTTTTTCGTTAATCATAATGCCGGACCCTAATTCTATAGAGACCCACCCATATCACTTTTAGGAGCTCTTATTTTTACTCATAGTATGCCTGAAAATACCATTCCACAGCAGTTTAAAGGTAAGAAGGTTGCTATATTATTGGGAAGAAAATTATACTTTACAGTTTCTATTAACTCATTGTTCTTATTTTCTGCAGCACTATCTATACCTCAAATATCCTTATATGATCTTTTCATCAATCAGTAGATAGTATTGCTCCTAATAGTCATGCACCATTTGTAATATGCAACACATACAAGCTTTAGTCATTAGATATGAGCTCCTGTGCTCAGGATTGTGCTATTAATAACTATTTCCACACCAGCGAAACGACATCGGATCAACCTCGATTAATCATACATATGCAGAGCGGTTCCGTAAACTGTATGTGTTTGCATGCATATACACATAAATAGCGTAGGTGTCCTAAAAATACTCAATGCTGGATTATAAGTTACAGACGGAGGAAACGTACACTACCGCAGAGAATTACTGCTGTCTGAATCCGAACACGGATATGAACACATGATGCATCGATTCTGGCTGCGGATGTGCGATTGAGTTCAGTTGATGGCAGGCTGCTTTGGTTTTTTTAGCACACTCAGTTCCTTCCTAGACTTGAGGCATAATTTGCTGCAGCCCAATACTATATAATTATCCCCCCCCAACCGCATTGCTAACGGGGCAACGATTTTCAAAAGTTTTTCGGGCTAGCCTAAAAACATGCCACAAAACGGCATGTGATCAATATGCTTGGACGGACGGGTCCAATTATACCGAGCAGCATGCTGTCAAATGTAACCGTATTCAAAAAGTACTTTACCTAAATTATACTCCCCATGGAGGCGAAGTTCAGCACAAAACGCAGCGAGCAAGGGTACCTCATACTTTTTGATTATTATGAAACTTGAATGCATAGTGCTACCGTTACAGGATTTCAGCAGGAATGCTAAAACGTCTACATACCACAAACGCTAATTCGTGTCCTAGCAGAGATACGAACAATTTTTTAAGAAACTCAAAGAAATTCCGCTAAAGAAAAGTACACAATGTGACTTTATTCTTTGCTAGTATATAGCGCATAAACACATGTACTAAGTCGCATATAATACTGGGGGAAAGGGGATATATAGAGCAAAAGCATGTAAGTTTACAAGTGTGAGAACAATCATGACATAAACATAGGGCACAGGTTATCAATGAATGAGGGCTAATCATTTACTCACAGATTCTTTTTTCACCACAGACACGTGACCACTCGAACATTCAGCTGGGAGTTGGCAGCATTATTGCAGGTGTTTATCCTGTAGGACGTAATTCAAGAAAGTTCAAATGCCGACTCGTTTCTCGAAGACCAGGAAATCGCGTGGACACGTTTCCGCAGGCCAAGGTCGTGTTGGAAAACACCGGAAGAATCCAGGTGGACGCGGTATGGCCGGTGGTCAACATCACCACCGTACTAACCTTGATAAGTACCACCCCGGTTACTTCGGTAAGCTCGGTATGCGCCAGTTCCATGTTCTTAAGAACCGTGAGTGGCGCCCTATTCTCAATTTGGATAAGCTTTGGGCTTTAATTCCCTCTGACGAGCGTGAGAAGCACCTTACCTCCGCCTCTGCCTCTGCTGCCCCCATTATTGACACTCTTGCCGCTGGTTATGGCAAGGTTCTTGGCAACGGTTCCCTTCCCAACGTCCCCGTGATCGTTCGTGCTCGCTTCGTTTCTAAACTTGCTGAGAAGAAGATCAAGGAGGCCGGCGGTGTCGTTGAGCTTATCGCTTAAGCAGCCACACCTTTTTATATATTTTTAATGCCAACTTAAAAAATCGCATTGGTTCTCTCGTTGGTTATTATTTGTTCTGTATGGTTTTTACTTACTAACGCATTCCAGTGAATAATATAACTGGTGTTTAAAGCCTACGATACGTAAAACTGAGTGATATTTATTTGTATTCGCTGATTTGATACCAGTGGGACGCCAGTCTCAGTATTCGTCGCTCTATAGCGATCTTTCATTTGGTTAGACTGGTCAGACTGGTTATACGTTTTTTTCAGATCTCAGAAAAGCGTATTCCTCGAGCCTGGGCACATGGTGGAACCAAGTAGTCGAATCCGCTTGTAGTCAAACAAACCAGCGCTTTTGAATAGGTGCATGGTGTGTATATTTGGCATGATTGTTCATGAAATCATGGTTATAAGCGATTCCCCTGATGCAGTGCCTATAATTGGGTCTTACTCCTGCTAGTGGGAATATGTAAACGTTTTAAAAGTAGAGCGTTATTCAATTCGGCAGAGAGAACTCATTTATTAGAGAACAGCATTCTCTTATATTAGAATTGGAAGTAGAGTTGCAAGCCTCCAGTTGAACTCAATTGCAGATTACTGCCCATACCTGCAGCTCATAGTATTGTCATAAGTTCAAAATACAAAATACGAACTTCAAAGAATCAAAGATTGCACATGAATGGTTTTTAAAGCCCATTGAACATCTACGTATGGTTAAGCACCGGGTATAAAGTCCTTCACACCGCATCGTAAACATAGATAGAAATTGACATGGAGGGCAATTGAGAGCAGACACGAACAGTTTATGAAGCAGCAGCGGCAACAGACGAGGGGATAATGCTAACAAAGAAGGTGTCAGAAAGTAATCAAAGAGAACACAAGGAGTTGAGATCTGTACTCTGCACAAAATATTTAAACGTAATAAGACCACATACCTAGAAGTATATACACTCGGTGGTACTTATATGAAGGAAAAACAAAAGGAAACACAAAAGGAAAAACGGAAGAAAAAAAAGGCATATGTCCCAGTAAGAACGACCACAATTATTCAGGCAAGGCGAGTTGCTGTGTATCCCTCTTTACAAACCCATAAGCGGGAGATACATGGCACTTATGGCATAGAGCCAAGGTCGCAGGCGGTGGATTATTAAAAATAGAGAAGCAGACGCATGCAAGGTACGCATCCTCTCACGTTTCTAACAAATTGGATTAATGAAATGCTGGTGAAAGGTGCTTTTAATTTGGCTTTTTTTAGAATTAATTATAAACAGGAAGCATAAACCAAGCAACGAGGAAACAGAGAGAAGCGGGAAATCAGGACGCGGGAAGAATAGGAAACAAAAATGAGAAATAAGGTAACACGAAGTTCACCAAGTAATATTTATCCACTTTTACTCTACGCACAATGGCCTTAATCCATATTCCCGCGCTCTATATTTTTAGCCGCATTTACGGGTTAATTTCCTTGGGTTACACATAAGCGTGTCATCATGCGTACGGAAATTTCACTCTACTTTTCTTAAGACCATACCATGTGGACAGTTGAGGAAGCCATTCCCGCGCCTATCAAGCAGAAGCTTGAACTGGCAGCGCAGAAACCCGATGCCAACCCGAATGTTTATTTGATTGCGTTTTTAGAAATAATCTCCGAGCTCAAGAAATGCGAGCGCACTGGGTGGATAGGGAAAATCCCGAAACCCGAGAGCGTTGCAGACCACATGTACAGGATGTCGATTATCTGTATGCTGTACCCCAACAACGACCTCGATATCAGGAAATGCGTGATGATTGCGCTGTGCCACGACATGGCCGAAGCCATTGTGGGAGACATCACGCCGTACGACACGTCATGCGACAAAGACGAAAAACACAGACGCGAGCTCGAAGCGATGAAGTACATCCACACGCTCGTGTCTAAATTCAATCCCAAAGCCGGGCAGTCTATACAGGACCTGTGGAACGAGTACGAGTTCCAAACAACGGACGAGGGCAAGTTCGTTAAAGACGTTGACAAATTCGAGCTTCTTTCTCAGACCTCAGAGTATATGCGCATGCACCCCACTGCAGACATCTCTGAAATGATGCGCGCCAAAGCCAGCATCAAGACCCAAACAGGGCTCGAGTGGACTCAAGCGTTAGAAGAGTATAACGAGCTGTCCAATTAACCTGTACACGTGGATATTGTAGGCCGTCTTGCTCTAAACTCACCCTTTATACCATTAGAGACCATTAGACCATTAGACCATTAGACCATTAGACTTAGACTAGCCTTTACGAAGCTGTAACAATGATAGAATGAAGTGACGGACTGAAAGAACGTACAGACTGGTATGGTGATAGGGGGAAGATAGAGAGTCATAAGTGTCATAGGAACTAGATATTGTCGTCCATGAACAGGAGTTTAGTCACTAGATGCCGCAGTATAAGCGTGCACACACAACTAGCAACTTGTATTTTGAGCAGCACAACTGTCAGTTCCTCTTCGGTCAACGGTCCTTTGTGCACAAGGACGAGGGTGATTATAGTCATGTTCGACACCTCGGTTTTAACTACTTTCCCTTCCTTCTTAGTTTCATAGATCTCCAGCAGTCTCATAGATTTCAACAGCTTGAAAATACCCATTTTCCATTGCGCCGATCCAGTGACGTCAGCGCGCGAAGGCAGCAGTTTCAGGCTCTGTTTATCTATGAGCGGCATTCTATGGCGTGGACAGGGGACTATTCTGAACAGTTGGGGCACAGAGTACAGGAAGTTCACGATTTGAGGAAAGATAAAGCAGAGCAGTGTCTTGCTGTAATGACCAGTGATTCCGGCTACTGCAAGCACCATTCCTGCAAAATAGCAGTACGCATCGCCTACAAACACCTTGGCTGGGAACCAGTTGTACCTAATAAGCGCTAGACTGCATGCAAGCAAGGGCACGACAAAGAACAGCGAGAGTGTATGCGCACGAGTTGTTGCCGGTTGGAGTTCGCTGATGAATTTATCGTGGAACAGGTAAAACACATCGTTCAAAATAACGCTGCACACAACCACAATCGTCTGTCCTACTTCCAGTCCGTTGATTCCAGCGTAGATATTAATGCAGTTTGTAGCAAAGATAGCGAGCGAGGCCATGTAAACATAGTAGAACCAGTGCAGGTCGATCGACTCGCCCATATTAAGGAATTGCGGCAGAAGAATCCGCGTGACGCCGTGCTCAACGTAGTACACGATGAGCAATGGAATTGAAGCGATCGCTGGTAAAAAGAATTTATGGCGCCAACGCAAATCGAACAAATCGTCAGTGAACCCGAGCATCACCATTGACTGAATTGACAGAATGCCGCTGAGGTACGCCACTAACCCGTTGATCGCTAACGTGAACGGGGTGAAGAAAAGGACAGCGAAAATGTATATCACGCCCACCACCGAGCCAAGACTTTCCGGGATTTTAGTCGTTTGAGCTGGTTTCAGCCTGTCTACACCAAACAAACCCACTTTCACCAGCGCCGGAGACACAATGGGGATCATATACATAGAGACCGTGTAAACGGCGAGCGAGAAGCCCGCTACGGAAAGGAGCGGTTGGTGAAACGGGTTTATGATTAGAGGCAGTGTGGCTGCTAGCACAGGCAGCAGCATGTTCGATCCAGTTAGCTGCATAACGACAAATAACTGGATTCCACAATAAACGTGTCTACACGTACTTGCTTCTAGTATGTGCGCACGCCTATGCACAGGGTAAGGTTAGCCACATATTCCCACTTACGTATGCATAGTGCACACATGTTCTAAGATGTACAGCATGCATGCACAGAATGCACAGCGCGCATAGCATGCATGGGTTATAAAGTTGGCAAAATAGGTTTGTGTAATTCGAATGGCTAAGTCGAAAGAGTAGCAAAAAACATTAGCTTCGATGGGCAAATCGTAGTTTTTGTTGAATTGGTGTAGGCGTTCCTTAAATTTAAACAGTATACTATGATTGAATCGATTTTCAGATGCCGTTTTATCCAGATTCACTGTATGAAATAGGCTATTGTTGAAACTTTGGCATGCAGCAAAGCGACAGTGGACATGGGTAGTATGCGAGACATAGACAGGAATAGATGAATATATGGGTACAAATGGGTACGTTGTGTGTGGCAATTGGGTAAGCATGGGTAGGTGTCTGGGCAGAATAGGTAAGTTGGAATAGGTAAGTTGGCATAGGTAAGTCGGCATAGGTAAGTCGGCATAGGTGGGTCGGAATAGGTAAGTTGGAATAGCAGGCAAGTAAGTAAGTAGGCAAAATGTGCAGAGAAGGAAGAGTGGATAAACTTAGCGGCCAGATAGCGGCGTTTCCAATAGACGAGCTAGACAGCAGCGAGGATTCAGCAAAGGTTAAAGAGTACTTAGACCTTGTCAATTCCGAAGCCAGAGACTTGCTGCTCGAGTCCAAACAGGTGAAAAGACCCTTTCCTGGCCAACAACCATGCAGTCGTAGTACCCCAACAAGAAGGGTTGATGTGACCCCAGAAAATAACGCGCTGTGCTACTCGGAACCTGCTTTTAATGTCTACGAACTAGAGAAATTGACTAAAGAGTGTGTACCGCTGTCTTCATCTACAGAAAGACTATCTTTAGAAACGCTGTATAAACGAGCCAATACCGCGATCGGCACTGCCCTGCAATCGCCGGATTATGAAGAGCCGAAAAAAGAGAGCCAGAGTCAATGGGCAGAGTTCATAAAAAGCAGTAAACCAGTCAACCTCAAATGCACAACGAGGTTCAGAATAATCAGGTACTTAAACACCCTGCTTCAGAAACCAGACGCGGAATTGAATAACCAGTACGTCCACTGGGCATGGATGATGCTAATAGGAACAGCAGAGCCATTGCAAGGCAACGAAGTCAGCGATATTCGCGAGCTGGCTAAAACGCTGAAGAAGTATCCAGACAATGCAATTGCTGTTGCATGTGTCCAGCTTGTAGGCACATGTTTCGGACAACGGGATTTGCTGGAAACAGGAGTTTAGTACTGTTTAATACCCATCAGATTCCAAGAATTTCCGCCTTTTCGCGAGCAAATTCTCGAGATTGTCAGTAGCCATTTCGCTGTCGAGGTTTGTACTTTTCTCCCTATTGATTTCCTTAGTTTTCTGGGCTTGTCTCTGAGGATCGAATTCGTGGACTTTCATGTGCTCGTCGTATAGGTTAGCGGGTACAAGCTCGCCAGTATACGGAGACTTGAAGAACGGTTCCTGGGTGGCTGTAGGAACAGCTGCTGAGCTGAACAGGTTCCTGTTGGTTTGGAACCGGTGGCTTGTAACGTCTTCTTTTTCAATTGGGGGCGGTAATGCGCTTTTTCCGTTCAAATCGGCAGTAAAGAACTCAATTGTCTCTAAAACTACGAACTTCGACCAATCAATCGACCCCGCATTTACAGTTTCTGAATTGCTGGTTTTCTCGGTTTGTTTGCTCGCATTACTGGATTCGGATTCAGCAGCAGTGAGTTCCCTCTCGCTTTCGATCTCCTTTGCCCGTTTCAACACTCTGGAAAACACGTCTTCGTTCACATTCACGGGCCCGTTCACGAGTTCGTACTGCTTCACAAACACAGTATACAGTTTGTGCAGTTTGTGGTCAGGTTTAAGAAAGTCGAATTCAGGTTTACGCGCTTGAACTATTTCGGGTTGCAGAACCGTGTATTTAGCCACTACTTTTATTGTTTCTAGTTGACGTTCACTTAGAGACGGTAATTCATAAATAAACTGCGTAGGATCCAATTCTTTCGTCATTTATATAATTAGGGTCCATTTGACGCTCAATTGGGCTGCTGGATAGGGGAAAGATAGAGGAAAGATAGAGATACCTGTACTTATAGGTTTAAGCACGTACACAGTGTATTACAAGAAGGGCAAGGGCAATCAATGGTGCCAAGATCCAAGAGAAATCTAGGAAAGATCTAAGAGAGATTTGGTGTGTTTTGTGATTAGTAACTGATAGGGCTTTTACAAGTTAGATAAAACAAACTCCCAAATGGGGTTAAGGGCAAGTCAGAAAAGTGTGACTTTTGGTTGTCAGCGCGTGGATCGAGCATACTATAGTGAAATATTAGGGTCACCGTCTTACTGGAACAAGCCGACAATGCCCAATATCGCCCTTTCGTACGCTGCTATCATTCTGGCTGATGCCGAGGTCGAAGTGACCGCTGATAAAATTCTTGCCCTCACCGAGGCTGCCAAGGTAGAAGATATTGAGCCCATTGTTGCTCAGATCTACGCTGGTGCCCTTGCTAAGGCTGACACCAAGAAACTCTTGGTCGCCTTCGGTTCTTCTGCTGGTGCTGCCGCCCCTGGCGCTGGTGCTGCCGCTGGTGCCGCTGGTGCCGAGTCCACTGAGGCTGCCGCCGAGGAGGAGAAGAAGAAGGAAGAGGAAGAGGAGTCCGACGACATGGACATGGGCATGCTTTTCTAAGCCCAGTGTTTACGCTGTATACCTCCCCCCTCCCCAGTTCTTCATTTCTGCAAATGCGCTATCCGTTTAGTTATATGCTGTGTGCAGACTTGTAGTTAATATTACGACTTCTAAAATAAGCTGGTCTCGAATCGCATAGTCATCATTTGACACTATACAATACAAATGGTTTTTTTAGCATTATATCTCTACTGTGTAACTCAGCTGTGTGCAATTTGCTGCTCTGTTGTACTGCCGCGGTGCGCTGCTGTAGCGTCGCTATCGTGTCGTCATAGTGCCGATTTGGTGCGTGTACATATCGTATATTTACTTGCGTAAGTGTGGTTTGTGACCGGTGTGCACAAGCGATTTACCAGTGTTTCGCGCAGTTCTGTGTGCACGGGTATGGTGTGTATGGTATGCGTCAGCGCTGCCGATAGTATGGGTGGCAGGCGTATGTAATATAGAGTTTAAAGCAGTGGTATGGTGTTGATTGAAGAAATAGACCTCAGGAAAGAAGCCAATGGAAAAGACGATGGGATCCAGTACCCCGAATACATATCGCCTGAACTGAAAACAACAATAATGGCGCAGGAAGTAAAGAAACTCGAAGAGCGTAGAGCTATTGAGGACAGAGAAATGCGTAAAGGGTATGCGATCATTCTTAGTTTTGCCCTGTTTACAATCCATTGCACGCTCTCCGCAGTTGCGCTCACGCAGTATGCTCAGGACGTGCACTACTGGCCGATTATCAAGTCGTCAGCGCCAACAATCCCGCTGTTCATGCTGCTCGTGTATGCGTTTCATCCATTCAAGTCATTTTACTTAGCGCTGGCAATTGTCGGTTCAGCAGTGTGTGGTTGCTACTTAGTGCAGTTAGTAGACACTGCGGGCTATATCACTGTCATTACTAGAGCACCTGCAGTCTCAACTGTTTGGATATGGCTGTTTATTGAGATAGATTGGTACTGGGGATTATTATCTGTGATCGTGACTGTTGGTTACGCTGAGCTGTATAACTACCCATTGTATTAGGATACGGCAGCTAATCTACTGACACATGCCATTAAACATGTAATCACAAACATAACGAACATAACTAGTAAACTGAATGCATCGTAGAACACAAAAACAACACGAAAACATCACAAAAACAAAACAAAAATATAACAATGACTGGCAGTGTGAAATATAAGGTAACCACAGTATCTTTTCAACTTGTTTACTGTTCGCTAATCACACTTGTCTGCTGAGTACGCATGCATGCGTTCGCTCATGCGTTCGCTCATGCGTTCATGCATTGATTACATGCATGCAGGTTCATGCACAGAATAAGAGGCGTGCATGAAGAGAATATGAGGCATGCATGAAGAGAATATGAGGCATGCATGAAGAGAATCCGTGGAGTGCATGTAAAGAATATGGAGTGTGCATGTAGGAGTGCATGAAGAGAATGGGGTGCATGTAGAGTAGCATAAACTATATGAATAGACACATAAACAACAGCAATAAGTATAAATAAAATCTTTGGCCTTAAACCGTGCTGCGCGCGGCTTTCGCGTCTAGTTGCACAGCCAACGAAGCCAAAGATTCGCCCAACACCTCGTGCGACATGGCGTCTTCGAACGAAGGGGGCTGTTCAGATAAATAAGTCTCATCTATAGGATGAGGGTAGCTGGGAAGCGTGATGTTCGCAGGAACACAGTGCCTGCTAAGCACAGTGATCTGGGTAGTGAAGTCGAGGTCGAACAGGTTCCTGTCTCCGGGTTTGGACCCAGGTATTGAAACTGTAACCACGATCCGCAGCCTGTGCCGGACTTTGATGAAAGGGCCTCGGGCGTCGGGTTCGAAGAAATCAGAATCGTTCGTATGCGGTCTGAACGCTATAAAGCTGCGCGATTTCTTCGGTTTTCGAGACGGAAGCACTAGATCCGATTCGAACAGAATACTGTTTCTGCCTTGCAGTAAATTGCCGCCAGGCGCAGCCCCGTTTTCAAGCAGCAGCACCTTCTTTACAGGGTCTGAGTACCTGATTCCAGAGTCTAATGAGTAAGTATAGGTAACATGTTCGGTTGCGTAGATCTGGATGCGGCGGACAATGATGCTTTTGCCCTCTACCGGGACAAGCGTTAACGAAATCCTAGTAGGATCGTCCAAAACGATGTTCTTTCTGTCTACATGCAAGGCGTAGATCAGACTGTCGTCCCAGATACGAGTTGTGTCGATACTGTCATTAGAGGCGCCGGACTCCGCGTACACAGAGTAGTCGTGCGGGGCCCGCACTACTTCAACGTCCATTTTTCCGTTAATGTTCGACATGAAGTGGCCAGCACGCACGACTTTGGCGTTGATCTGGTACTTCACTTCGCCGTTCGGGACGTTGACTGAAGACGGCACGTCGGCGTCAACAAGCAGCGTGAAATTGTAGATGTAGTCGCCAGGTGGGAACAGAACGCCGTCGGCTTTGACAACGTTTTGTTTCAGTTTACGTGGCCTTGTTTTCATCATATTGAAAACGGGCACTTTATGTGTAGACTGGCCGCGCAACCGACACGAGTTGTCGTTGTATACGCGCGTATACTTCCTATGCAAGATCTCGTTAGGGCTGCTCTGCATAACCGCGATGTCGGCGCCATACAAGTCCTGGCCAATAAGCGTCGCGCTCTGGTCGGAATTGAGTTTGTTGTACGTTTGCTGCGCAGGCGCGAACTGTTCCAACGGCAAGAAATCCCATTGATGCGCTCCGAGGTACGCAACGTCTTCTAATTGCGTGGTGTTCGGGATACTGGAATCGACTAAAATCGCTGACGGCGGAAGGATGTTCCAAAGCGTGCGGCAACAACAACTGAACGAGACTCCGATTTCCCTGATTTTCGTGGGTTTCCGTACTTTCAGAAGCACCGATCCTCGCAGTGTTGAGCATGGCGATAAGGACTCGCGTTTCGTCTCGCTGGACCCGCCGGTTTGAATGTCTAAACTCTGGTCGATGACTGGTGGCGGAATATAACTCGGTTCGCACTCGCGTTTCATTCTACGCATCTGCTCCTTAGTAGGAGGCGCATGCTCGTGCACGGACTCGTCGCTGGACCGTTCCTGAACCGTTGTGGGTTCAGGGTGGACTCTTAGCTGCGGCTGTTCGTCGATTTCATCGTCGTCGCTGTTGAGTTCCGTGTCCTGCAGGTCTGGATCCTGGAGATCAGAGTCCTGAACAGGGATGTCTACTGGGCTATCAGCGGGATCGTCAATGGGGTCGTCAATGGGGCTTATAGGCTCGCTGCGGGTATTATGCCTGTGATAGCTATGATCGCGGCGGTTTCGGCACCGTCGGCGTTGTTTCTTGATTTCCGGCAAAAACAAGGCGTCTTCTTGGAGGCTGATAAACAGCTCAATCCCGTTTTTCGACCGTTCGTTGACTTTATGCGGCGTGCCTTGGCAGTACGTTGTAATGTCCTCGCTTTTGACTGGCTTCATCGATCGCGAACTTACTGAGCTTGACGACGAGGAAGAGCTGCTGGCGTTTCGGAGACTCGATACGGACGCTGTGGCGCTGGTTAGTTTATTGGTCAGTGTGGTGGCACTACTGACATGATCAGGCCGGCGTTTACGTGCATACTCATGTCTCGGATCGACAGCACTCCGAAGTCCTAGTTTCGCAGCCATGTCCTTGGACATTCCGTTCGAACTGGGTTCAACGGTTATGTTGCCGGATCTGTTGGCTGAAGGTTCATTCCTAGGCTTAGGATTCAGACCAACGTTAACCATAATTTCACTGCAGTGTAGTGTATTTCAATTAAACCTATTTTTCCTGTACTTTTTTTTCTTTTCTTTTCCGTTTCTTTTCCTTGTTTCGATTGAATGCTCTAATTTCAATCACGGTTGTTACTTATTGGGATACAACCCGTTTATCACCCTATCTTTCACCCCGGCGTTTTTTTTTCCCTTTTGTAATGGGCTTGGTGTGTCTTCGTTTTGTTTAGACGCGCTTAATGGTTTACGCCGGTTTTAGGTCAGGAATATATATTTCAGGGCGGTAAGGAAACTGATTACAATAAGAGTGCTTCCTGCAGCTGGCTTAGTCTTAGAACCTAAAAAAGATAAGTGGTAAAAATATGGATGAACGGATATGGAATAACATTATACAAGCACGCATTTTATACATAATTTGCCCAATCGGCACATCTATCGTCTAGACTAATTCCCACTGGAGATCGGGTACAGGAAAATGAGTCTTTCAGGTCCTCTTTCCCCCGGGTTTTTCTTCCCCCACCTCCTTGGTCTGTATTTAGAACAGTGTAACCGTAATGATGAAACACACCCTAGCCCTTTATTGAATCCAGAGACGAGACTGGAAAGCACTAAGCGTATAAGCAATAGACACAACAAGCACAAGCGTATACACATGTACAATGGTTTACATGTGCCCGGGTACCGGGCAAGGGTTCGCACTTTGCATCCGCGGGATTCAGTGGGTGAATTCAGTAATGGAACGGAGCATGGAACGAAGTGTGGAGAAAACATGAAACCCGAGTGGGGTGTTTAGGTATGGCCTATTTGTAGAGGAGTATAAAGACGAGCGCGGAGAAAACAACAAAAAATAATACAAAAGGGAAGTCTGAAAAGCTGTTTACAAACGGTTTTAAGACGTCATAGATCAACTTATAAATTAATTAGGTCTGCGTATTTGTTCGTATCTACTTCATCTTGTCTTGTTATGGGTTCTCCATCTGCGTAGTCTGATTACATAACGATGTAACCTGACGTGTGGGTTCGCGTAGATTATCAAGTTCGAGCGTTAGCTTCCCTTTCTCTTGTTCAATGGTGCATGTATCGGGCTTGTCAAACCCATTGAACAAAGAGTTTGTAATTAGCTCGCCTAGATTTTGCTGAAGCTGGGCTTTCTTTAATTTCGAGGAGCTCAATTCCAGATTGAACTCTTCGTTTTCAAATTTACTGGCTTCTTCTTGTAATGCAGCGCACTTCTCGCATTTAATCAGCTCTAATTCCTTTAGTTTCTCGTTTTTCAGTTTCTGTTGGCTCCATTTTTCTCTGCTCTGTATTTTCACGTACTCACGTCTTTGCATTTTCAGCGTTTTCTCGTACTTCTCCTGTATCATTCGAACAGCTTCTTCTAAAGGAATATCAGTCGACAAATGTACAATTGGGACTCGTTTGTTGATTCCGTGCATCGCGTCTTCTTGGGCCTTGATTCCCGATCCCAGCCTGAGCAGTCTGCGGCACTTATCTGAGTCTTGGAACCTGCACGAGACAATTACTTCTACATGCTCGAACGAAGTATCTCTGTTGAGTCCGAATTGCCGCGTGTTCGATACGTCTTGAGCTTGTGATTGTCCGAACACATTATACAGTAGTTTAGTAGCCACACAATCGTTCTCGCCATCTCCATCGCTGTTGCCATAGGCGTCCGCCCCATTTTGGCCATTTGCAGTCGCATTGTTGGACTGGGCCATTCTGTTAAGCATGCTTTCCACACAGAAGGTGTTAAAGAACCCATCAAAAGCTAGTTCGACAATATCGTTTTTCTCGTTGAATTGTATGTACTTCACAAAAGCGTCTTGAGGAGCTTTTCTTAGAAACGCAAGGCCTTGTAAAGAACTGACTTTAGAAGCATTTAGGACGTGGTAGACGGCGTTCGTGTCTTGGAACACTGAAGGATTACAGTTACTGGGCTCGACTAACTGCTCGCCGTATTTCGTGTTCTCGCTGTAAAAAACGCTGACGAGCGGCTGCTTATCTGTAAACACTGGAAGCAACCTCTCCAAACCGAATTCGGAGTCTAGTTTAAACAACACAATACGTTTATTGGATTTATACTTAAGACTTGCCAAATACGCGTTAACAGGGTCCTGGCATTGCTCTTTAACCCAGACAATTCTCGAGTAAGAGTAGAACTCCTCTTCAGTTTTCAAGCAATTCCTGTCAATTTTGAAGTCGGGGCTAGTCTCGTCAGTTTGCAAAACCAGTGTGACTGGCATTAACTGAATTTAATTTAGCAGTTGTGGATGTAAACACCTGCCCTCGCCCAGCACCTGCCCACATGCAGCACCCAAGCACCCGAATAACTATGTGGACATTACCGTAATCATTCGCAGGGTATACGTAGTACTAGCGGTACTAGCAGTAAAAGTAGAAACCAAACTGGATTATACCAACAAAATCATAGAGAACGTAATAATAAATCAGAACTCAAGTTGCACATGGTATATTTGACGCATAATTAAGTGCCATTAAGTACTCTTAGGTGGCTTTTCAGGCAGGCTTTTTAGGCAGGCTTGTTAGGCAGGCTCGATGACATCATCACTCGGTATCCCATTACCAATCCGTTCATCTTGGGTGTTAACAAGACTTACGCAGCAATAGCCGTCTGCACACGTAAGTCAAGAGACCTTCACGTTCACCGAATGGGTTCACTCAAGTCGTTCATCAAAAGTGTCCGTGCGGCGAAGACGCTGAAAGATGAACGGACTGTTATCCAGAAACAAAGCGCGAAAATCCGGTCTGCGTTCCGGGACGAGCGCACGACGCCGAACTCGCGGAGGGAGAACGTTGCGAAGCTGCTGTACCTGTACACGCTTGGCGAGCGCACGCATTTCGGGCAGGTCGAGTGTGTGAAGCTGCTGGCGAGCCCCCACTTCGCCGACAAACGGTTAGGATACCTTGGCACAATGCTGCTTCTTGACGAGAACCAAGAGGTTCTAATGCTGGTTACGAACTCCATCGACAGCGATCTCCAGCACCCGAACCAGTACGTCATTTGCCTCGCGCTGACGACGCTCGCTAACATTGCCAGTAGTTCAATGAGCAGAGACTTGTTCCAAAGAGTAGAGAAGCTGATGTCTAGCAGTAACCCGTTCATTAGACGCAAAGCGGCGTTGTGTGCGCTGCGCATTGTTCGTAAAGTGCCGGAACTCGAAGAAGTGTTTATCTCGCCAGCCAGAACGCTGATCAAAGACAGCAACCACGGTGTTCTGTTGGCGGCTGCTGCATTGATGACAGATCTGATAGACAACAACCCGGAGTTAGTTGAGCAGTTCGAAAGCAGTTTGCCGGTTATTCTGAGCCAGTTGAAGCAGCTGAGTTCTGCTAGTTACTCACCGGAGTACGATGTTGGCGGGATTCTGGACCCGTTCTTGCAGTGCAAACTGATCAGGCTTCTTCGTGCGATTGGCCAGGACAACGAGGAATTAAGCGAGAAAATGGGCGACATTCTCGCTATGATTGCCACCAACACCGATAACAGCAAAAACGTCGGCAATGCTATTCTGTACGAGTGTGTTCTAACGATTTTCGGGATCGAGACAGGGCCGCCGTTGTCAGACAGCGGGCTGCGGGTTCTGGGAATCAATATTCTTGCTAAATTCTTAACGACAAAGAACATGAACACGAGGTACTCTGCTTTGAACACGCTTATCCGCGTCGTCGAGCTCGAACCGGCTGCCGTGCAAAGACACCGGCAAACCATCCTGGATTGTGTTTATGATCCGGATATCAGTATCAGACGCCGCGCGTTGGACTTGACGTATGTGCTTATCAATGCTGAAAACGTGCGGTTCATGGTCAAGGAACTGCTGGTTGTGCTAGAGTCCTGCGACATCGAATTCAAGTCACAGCTCGTCTTCCAGATCGCGTTGAATGCTGAACGGTTTGCCCCGAATGTGAAATGGCACGTCGACACGCTGCTGCGGTTGTTGGAGCTTGCTGGAAACTATACTAAGGAGAATGTGCTGAGCGCAGTGATTCTGCTGATCATCTCGGCTCCTGACTTGCAACTGTACTCCACACGGCATGCGTACGCGTGCTTAAAACGCTCGTTTACGGAAGAGGGTATGAACGTTGTTGGGTTATGGCTCATTGGCGAGTACGGCGACCTCCTGCTGAAGAACGGCTCGTTCTCGCTTCCTGCTAGTACCAGCAGCAGCGCCGACGAAGAGCAAGTAAGTGTGTCCAATTCCGAGATTATTAGGCTGATTGTGAGCTTGCTCGAGTCTCCGCAAGCGAGCAATGCGGCTAAAGAGTACGGTATTAATGCTTTAGTGAAACTGTCTACAAGATTGAAAGGTGCTAGCGATATCGAGTGGCTTAGACGCTCAATTGAACGGTTTGAGACTTCGTTGAACATCGAGATCCAGCAGCGTGCAGTTGAGTACTCGATTCTTATTACCCAGGACTCACAGCTGCGCAAGGGTATTCTCGCACGCATGCCTGCGCCTGAATTTGGCGAGGATCTAGAAACGCAGCACGCGAAGGCTATGGAGAAGGCACTGATAAAACGCCGGAGACGGCCGAACGCGCTGGCTTTGATCAAGAAAAAGAACGCTGCTAAAGCCGCTCAGAATTCCGACCTTCTTGATCTCGATAATGCATCTTCTGGCGATCCGACTCAGTCGATCGCAACTTCGGATTTGTTGAACGATATTTTCGGCACGAAACCGGCATCTCCTGCGACCTCTGCAGCTTCGGCAACCGAGTTCCCGGCGTCTAATTCTACATTACCCCAGGCCAAGCCTTCATCTGGGCTCGAGCAGCTGCTCAGTGGACCGTCGTCGTCGTCGTCAGTCCAAAATAGCCAGCCCAGCGCTCTGGATTCATTGACTTCGCTCGCTGTTCCTTCTTCGACGTCGCGCCCAGACACTGTAGAGGGGTACTCTAACGACGACATAAGTTTGAGTTTCTTTGCCGAGAAAATCGAGCCTGGGCACGTCCGCGTGACCGCCTACTTCGATGCTAAAAACCCGATAGACGACTTGACGATGAACGTCGCTCTGCCCAAATCCCAGCAACTCAATCTGCATCAGATCTCGGCCAACTCTCTGCCTGCGAACGGGACCGCGACTTTGTCTATGGACATCAACGGGCCTGTTGGCGGGAACGTGAAGCTGAGACTGCGTTTGGGCTACACTAGAGATTCAGAAGCACTCCTGCATCAGTTCGATTTCACGAAATTCCCGCCGGCGTTGCTGTGAACTCGATCAAAAGATATACGCTACTTAAAATACGTCTTAACCATCATGGTATATCATGCACATACTGTATATCCTAAACTGACTCTAATCGTATACAAAATCGTACACAGAATCGTACACAAAATCGCGTTCTGCACAACTTTCCGCACTACAACCCGCATCACATTCTCCTGGGAATTCTCCTGTGAATTCCGCACTGCATCCTGTACTGCATTTAGTGCTGCATTTAGTGCTGCATGCATCACATTCCCTGTTCCAAAACGCCTACGTCAATCCCATACTCTCGTATAATCAGCAATGCAGCGCCTCGTCCCCCTTTCCCAACATGGGCGTGGCTAATACCTGTTGTCAGCACCTGGTCTGCTAACGGTAATGTAATTGAGCCAAGCGCAGTTACTAACCGGTATATTATACGATTGCGATTACTACATGGTTCTTGCGTATTAGATGCACGTTTACCGTTGTAGGGCGTCGGCTGCTCTCAACAATTTGTAAACATATCTTACCGGCACGGGAAAAGCCAATTGCACTCATCATGATGCGGAAAAAAAAGGATTAAAAAAGCCAATTGCACTTATACGTTTATCCAAACCACTCAGTTGCCCTGTTTATTTCCGTGTCTATGCTTTTATTCGAATCACGTTAGTTCACGCGCGTGCAATACCCGGTTTAGGGTTGTGGGGCCGGCATTAATGCACTGTTTCCTTACCCAGCGATTGAGGGTGGGTCCTCGCTTAGGGTCCCCTATGCAATATCAGGCATAATCACCCAACCAGTAGGAAATCTATATAAATATCTAGTAGTGCCCACTACTTTAGTTACTATACACTAACACATACTGATCGTTCAAAACCGTTCAACACTGTTCAACACTGTTCAACACTATTCAACACTATTAACATGGCGAGCCAAACTTGCTTCTCACTCCCTCCGGTGTCCCGTATACCTATGGGACACTCGACTCAGTTTATCAAGAATATAACCAGGAAGAGAAGACGTAGTTCAATGAACGAGTCTTACCCTGTTATCAACGACGAGACTAACTTTTCTCGGCCTTTGTACAGCCGCGGATCCCCTGTTGGTATGGATGCTTTGCCCAACTCGGATATTATCGTTAATAAAAGGCCGGTGCTCAAACGCCATAAGATCCTAGATTTAAGAAATAGTGCTGACCCTGAAGACGAGAGGCTACGTTTGTGCCAGCAAATGAGTTTAATGAAAGAGATGTATAATCTGGAAAGCGACGAGAACGCGATTATGTCGTCGAGTAGTGAAGAGGAGTAGCCCGTCTACAGATCAATCAAGTCCTAGCACTACTGTCATAACGACGCCATAACGACGCCATAAGGCCATCACACTCCTCATAGCTCTAAGCACCCCTCCCCCTGCGCATTCCCGCATAAGGCGTCATCTCAGCCCCCATGATGGCATCACGACAGCATATCACGACAACCTAGCATTCATTCAAGCATTTCGTTTATAGCAACGACCAAGAAGTTTTTCTCTGCACCAATACATATCTCTATGTACATCTAACCCATCCAAGTATACTTTTTTTAATACATATGCACGCCGCATCGGGGTGGCGCATGCATGCAGTCGGTTCGCATCAACATCGGCATAGCCGACGCCAGGATCTCGGCCAGTAAGAATATATACACGTTTAGTATTCATTTCGGATCCTGAGCGTCGAAGTCCGGTCTACAAGCAGGATTGTGCCCGTGTTCCGGCTCGACTAATGCAGCAGCGTTTGCAGCGTTTGCATCCTCATTAGGCAATGTATGTCCGTCATCGTCTCGGGCCTGGGACTGGAGACGAGACTGGTTATGGAGGTCCTGCATTCGCGCCTGTTTCTGAATATTGTCGCATTCGTTCTCAGAGGGGCCGAAAAGACCTTGAGGAGAAGGCAGACGGCTATAGTCGTCAGTATAGAACCGGTCGGTATTGTCCATTGGAAAGCCCATATACCCCCGCGAAGTCTGACGCTGCGTTTCCGACAGTTCTGGGTTCATCAAAGGATAGGAAATCGTTTGAGACTTGTCATCGAACTTATCAGGAACCTGAATTTCTGGGTATCGCGCGTCGGAGATTTCATCGCCTGGGGTTTTGTCGTATCCCGACACTCTGAATCCGAAGTCGTCTAAGTAGTTGTCTTCAAGCTGCTGCGGGATAGGTGCCGTCCTCTCCTGGTACAGTGGAGCCTCTAAACGAGGCTGGTTGGTTCTATACCCTTCCGAATACTGCACGGGAACAGTCCCCTCTTGTCCGAGACTCGCTGGATGAGAAGCAGGTGATTTCATCGAACTCGGTGTTTGGAATGTAGAGCTAGACGAGTCAATCGTGTTCGAGTAGTACGCGTGTGTGCGATCAGAAGACGGCGTGGTCTGAAAAACAGACTGGTCTGATCTGCCGCTGTTGCGAATGTCCATATCAGTTGGCTGCTGCGGCTGCGTGACAACTGTCCTCGGAGTTTGCGGAACCATCAAATGTCTGTCTTGGTCTTCAGAGAAACGCGGATTGGAATTATAAGCATCTGCGGGCCCGTAATTTCTTGCATTTCCCCATTGCTGGCGACGGTACGGTGGTTCAGGTGGTTCTTGGTATGGAAGCTGGATATGCGGACCTGATCGAGATCTCCGTAGAAAGTGTCCTTGCTGAGTTCTGGCATTGGCAAAGTCTGGGAAGTTCGGGTCTTTTGGCTCAGAGTAATATGGCTCTGCCATGCTTCTTGTGAACAGTTCGCCCGGCGGGTCGTTAGACAGAACATCGTTGTCTTCGAATCTAGGCGAACGTAACGGAGAAGACTGCACGGCATAGTCCATTTCTTGCTTCGGAATGTGGTTGTTCATCAAAGAAGTAACTCTGGGACCTGCACGAGGGATAGGCGTGACGCCATGGGTTGTCATTGAGGTTGCCATTGAGGTTGCCATTGGGGTTGCCATTGACGAGGGCCCACTCTGAGGAGCAGGGGGCAGAGGCAGCGGGCCGCCTCCAACCGACCTTTGGTCTGGGATCAGTCTATAGAGCTGCTCTTCTAATGTCAAATTAGAATCGTACATGAACGAAAGAGCAGGCTCGCGCGCCGGAATTGTGGCTGAAGAGCTTACAGGTGGAGGAACACCACCAACATTGGGCCGGTTGAGGTACAGATTCATTGCCATTTTATAGGCAGAGTCTTTCTTGAGCTCCCTTTCAAGTGTCTCCAGAAACATCCGGTCGTGGTTGACTGCATTCCAGAAGAATACCTTTTGTTTCTTCTTTGTTCTTACACAATGCTGGGCATAAAGAAACTCCAGAAGCTCGGACCTCGGGTTCTCAAGGGACGCAGCAATGCCGGTTTTGAGGTTCCTTAGGTCTGAGAAAATGCCCTCTTCGAACTTCTTGCGGTTCTCGATATCCCTGCCAAACAGCTGGAACCTGTATGTGAGTATCCTAACGATGTCAGTGCCAGTGATGTAAAACCGGTTGTTCCACCTAACACACGAGATCGATTCGCGAGGCGACAGTTTCAGCTGCACGATCCGCTGGTCATTGGGCACGTAGTTAGGTGCAGTGAGCAGAAAGTCGGTTAGTTCAGGGCATTGATGTTCGAAGAAGTGGTAAAGGTTACCACCACCCATCGAATACCCGGCTCTTGACGACATCGGCCGCTGAGACATCATCATGTTATTGCCGTACCGTGGATGGTGTCCGTAGTATCCTGCCTCAGTTAATTGCGAATTCATGTCTTGCGGATCGTACATTTGGTCGGAGTACTGTGAGCTTGCATGGGAAAGGTCTCTAGCGTTTCTGGATCCTGGACTCATAGAAGAGTATTTGTTGGGAGGAGCGCGGCCTATATCATCAGATGAGTTTTGGTTGTTATTGTCGTCGAACTTCCTATACATATTATGATCCAGAATTGTGCCTTTGAGTGGTTCCAAGATTACTCCTGCCAACCAAACAAGTGGGGTCTGTATTTGTTAACCGATACAATATATAATCGCGTATCCATTGTAGGTTATGTTTTTATTTTTAAAAGAGGTATGTGTAAGTCGACTGAGTCTAACTTTCTTTGCACATCTTTTTACCAGATCGCGACTGTTCAACAGTAGAAACAGTTTAGCGAAAAGACATGGGAGGGGAGGAATAAAGAGTATTTCGCACTACGGAACAGAATAATAATATACGCGAATTAAAAGACGGATCCATTTAATTCAGAGTGGGAAATTAACCATCTGGTTCTCCTTTGCTGCAGGCGCTAGGACGCCCTGTGTAACCTTGTGGACGTCCACATAGGGTTTTATGCAGCCTGTACGTTCTTACTATTAACCGAAAAAGGAATAGCGCGTACACGGCTCTCCATTTGTGAAGCACCAACAACAAACTACAAAAATGCGAAGCATCCGAACGAACGATTATAAACCTACAAGCCGTATTATTCTTGGATCGAAGTGGACACACAATTGATACGTTCGGTTCGAAGCTCAGCGAGATAACTGGGCGAGGGATATGCGATTACCTACGCATAATTGCTGTTTCGGGAACTGAGACACAGCGTAAATCGGTAATGGCGAATAACCTTACAACTCAATAAGAGTTTTTGAAGGCAAATTACGCTTGAGGGGAACAAAGAGGACCCAACATACTAGTACGAACGAATGCGGTAAGAATAAAATTCTAAAAAAACGTATTAGGAAGGCGCGTGCATAGCGTTGTCCCTTACTAGCAAACACATAAACTATTTTGTTGTGAAAATACGCTGACCCAAACAGCTCAACAATTAGTCTAGAATAAATAATGATTTATAAACTAGAGCACAGCAATTTCGCAGATTCTGCATCCACTTTTTCAGAACTTCGTATCCTCCTATCTCATATCGACGTATTACTTACCTAATAAACAGCGAATTATTTGTACTCCAAGTCCAGACACGGAATCCAAGCGTTGACTAGTTGAGAATAAATGTCCGTTGAAGCACCGAAGAGCAGGAAAAATGCGAAACTCGTGATTCCGTACGTCCATGTGTCTGATGTAGAAACGAGATCGCGCAATATGGTCTCGCAAATGATCCCGATTGTCGCCATGTTCCTGAAATCCAAGCCATTGTCGTGGGCGGCTCTGCTTGTTTCTATAACCGCGTGGCTCGACGAGTGCCAAGCGACTAAAGAAGGCTCTACTGCCATTATGCAGGTCCTTACTAGTATTGGCAGCGTGTGTGTCTCATACATGGACTTCTTCTTCTTCCCCAAAGTCGCCGTCCAAGCGGCTGCCGAGGTCTCTCAATAATCCCAGAAGCCCAGAAAAACATCCAGTGAACATTGACTTACCAGTGTAAATGAATCATCTTATCTTGTCTTATCTAGTCTGATACTTGTACATCGTGCAGTGTTATGTAGCATTATATTATTTTGTGGCTGCGGGTATTAAGCGAATTAAGCGTATCGAGTGTCAAGTGTGAGGCGTGTGTACGCATGTACTAGAAAGGACACTGTTCAGAGTAGTGTCCCTCGCGCTCGCAGTTCCTGCACCAGCCCTTTCTGCCAGCAGTCATGTCCATGGACGAGTCCTCGTCGGAATCGTCTGCATCTAGCGAACTCGTCAGCGGGACTGATGGGACCACTGCGTTCTGCTGCTCTTTCAATTCGTCGAGCTCGTGTTCGTAACTCGATTTCGCGGTCTCCAAGTCGCTGATTTTCGTTTTCAGTTCCAAGTTCTCGGTCTCGAGTCTATGCAGTTTCTCGTCTTTCTGTTTCGCCAGCTCCTTTTCCTCGTCAGAAGGCTCTTCTTTCGGTTTAGGTATTTGCAGCTGGCGGTTGAGTTCAGTCAATTCCTCGATTTTCGCACTAAATGCTTTGTTCTCGACTTCTAACCGGTTCTCGTTGGCTTTTCTCGTTTCGACGTCGTGTTCAAGCCGTTCAACGTCCATTTTCAGCTCGGTTATTTCTGTAGCGTACCGCTCAATCAGCTCTTTATTACTGGCGGCCTCATTAGCGTCGTTCTCATTACTTCTGTCGTTGTTGACCTGCATACTCGTTTCCAAACTCATCTCCAAGTCTAAATTGCGCGCCCTGAGATTAGCTATTTCGGCTTTAAGTTCGTCTACTTCGTACAGCTGCGACTGCAGCTCTTTCAGCTGCTGCTCGCTCTTCGCCAGATCGTCTACCAACGTTTCCAAATCCTCTGTTGATCCTAACAGTTTCTTGAAATTCTCAAGCTCGAGTTTCAACCTCTCAATCTCGTCCTGTTTCTCGGTGCGTTCCTGGATGAGTTTATTCTGCATATTGGCCAACGCTAATCTTTGTTCCTCGACCTCTGACGCGCCCGGCTGGATTAATAACGAGCTTGACCTGCGGGCATTGCGGAGTTTCTGTTCATGGTCTGCTTTCAGGTCCTTGATTTTCTGCTCGAATTTCTTTTTAAGGTCCTCTACTTTCCCGTTCATGTTCATGAGCGTCTGCCTGTACTCAGCACGCTGTTTCTCGTGGTTCTGACGCTCCAGATCGCGCTGTTCCTGCATTTTCTCGAGTTGCGCGCTCAGAAGACTGGAACTGGAGTTTTCAGAAGGCTGTACAGAGCTGCTGTCGCTAGAAAAGGGCGATGTGGAATGCGCGTTCTCGTTTACTGGCATGCCGGACCCGTAGTTGCTCTTTAATGGCGACCTCCCTGGCGTTTTCAGGCCAGGAGACCTGAACAGCGACGCATTCGCATGAACCGGCGACCCAGGATTGCTCGAAGATGCAGAGAATCTCGGGGTTTTGATGTTCGCGCTCACCAGCTGTGTGAATGCCACAAACAAACCAGTGTCCGGGACGTCTGTTTGGAAGTACTGCACGCCGTCGTACATGCCTGAATGTTTGCCAAGCTGTTGAGCCACGTCACCAATAACTTCAACGCCGGCAAACTCAACGGCTGTTTTCCCAGGTAAACGCCCAATCCACCGCAGAATCGCTTTATGGCCTTGCGGGAGAGCCACCTCGTCTCCAATAACAAACGAAGACATTGACAGCGGTTTCTCACTCAATTCAAAACACTTTTCGCTAACGAGAAAAGGACGTGAATTTATTTCCTACTACGCCAACGTCAGGTATGATTAGTAACATGATTCTAGCGTGCATATGCGCAGATCCATGCTGCAACGTGGTTTGGGTTTCAACTAGGGGAGGAGGATATTATTCTCTTTACATGGGCGAATTCGCCAGTGCGAGATTTAGAGAGGTCGGGTGGGGTGCCCGATTATTTATTTATTTTTGATTTTAATCTCTTTGCTACCGAATGTCAGTTGAGCAGAATACAAACTGCCTGGTTTGCTTGTTTGTGTGTTTGTTTATGTGTTTGTTTATGTGTTTACCTGAGCAGAAATTGTAATCAATGCTTTAATGGGTTACATGTTTGCACATCGCGGCTTGTAATACCAGATAATGCACGCTATCGTTTAGGTGCTGTAAGCTGTCGCAAGTGGCTGTCGGGTTGGGTAGTAGCTATTTCGAACGGGCTTAAATTGTAAAATAACTGTCGTGTGTCATTACGGCCTGTCATAATAGTGACATACATAGTGACATAAATAGCGACATAAATAGTAATTGTGAATGGCAATGTAAATGGTAATGTAAGTGACTGTCCTAGGCGGGCTGCAGCGCATGGAACACGCACATATAGCCGTCATTGTATAGGTACTTGACTGCTTGATTGTAGTTAATGTATAATGGTTAGCTCAATTCGCGAAAAAACGTATCTGGAATACTTACCAAGGTAGAAACACGCCTCAGGCGAGGCATGTCTCATGGTAACACGGCTAATGCGAAGCTCAACACACCACGAAGCGTCAATATCAGCGATCCAGTTAAGCACGGATCCAGCTATGACAGGAGCAGAGCTCCATATACATTAAAATAAGCCGTATCATGGAGAAATAAACTCCATAAGATAGTTGATCGCGTGCAGGGGATGTGCCGTATAAGCCAGCGCTTACAGCCGTGCCACAAAGGAAACGAAAACTTGCTGCCTAACTTATATACTGGGCTAGGTCAGGCAAGGGTAGCGGCCTATTACATGCATGTAGTACAGGTACTCAGGGTGTTGTATGGTATTGATGGTTTGTAAAAGGGTGATTGCTGGATGAAGGCCGCATAATTCGCGACAATGGAACACAATTGATGTGAAATGTATATAAAATGTATTTAAAATGTATATAAAACTTATACAATCGAAGCAATTGGGTAATTAGAAGTGTAGCATTTGAGCATTCAGTATACGTTTGCGTTGATAAATAGTTGTTCCAGTCTATCTATTAGCCCAGAAATTCCGAACAGAATAGACTAGGCAAGATGAGGAGGAAGCAGGAAGTTGGGAATCGTGTTCTTGATGTGGTAGATATGGTCGCAGTTTCTACACAGCATTTTCCCGTCCTTGATCTGGGTCTCCATTAGAAACACATGCAAATCTCTAAGAAGCTGCTCGTCGCAATTCTCTATTTCCGGTTTCTGCTGCGGCAGGCTTGTGTTTCCAAGATCCTGAGCGACCTGGACAAGCGCAGGCCAGTCTATTTTGACCATTATATTTCTGATGAAATCAGGATCGAAATCGAGATCTTCATGCACTAATTCACACTCTTGATAATGCAATGGGAAGGAGTTAGTAGTGCTGGCGCAGGACTTGACGGCGCACTGCACAAAGTTAGTGGTTAGCAATTTCATTTCTGTTTTTTTTCTGAAATTTCACGCTCTTAATTGCAAGAAAAGTGACTAATCAAAAACACTCTACAACCTAAGTCTCTATGTAAATTAAAATATCTATTGGAGGTCAATTGAATTGAATTGAATTGAATTGAATTGAATTGTAATTAGCGGATGTCGTATAAATGTGTATGTAACGGGAATCAGGGAATAATGTGTAGATGAGTTTACGTGTACTATAGGATCGTCTACTTGGTTTTGACAATAGTCCATTCAGAGTTAGTTATACTGACCTCGCGACTCTCCTTCTCATCATAATCGTACCATTCGCCGTCCTCGAACTCGAAAGTGAATTTCGCGTTCGAATCCTCGCCAACAGCCAGGAAATTGTTACGCGGAACATATTTCGTGATATTCCAGCCTCGGCAGTCGAAAGAAGCCATAGTTGTGGGTTTTCTGCCGGCCAAATAGACGCCGTATTGTTTAGATACAACAGAGATATTGCCTTCTTTGCCGCACTCTTTGCATTTCATGACAAACGCAGCCTCGCCGCGGCTTCCAGGAACGGTCTCAACGTCGTATTTACTGAACTCGACAATGTTCGCGTGCACATTACGACAGTTCTGGCATTCGAGCTCGAAAGCGAAGTAGAACGGCTCTTGTTCCGAGTCTGCAAACGTCAGGGACGCGATGTTCTCTAGATCTCCTTTATATTGCAACGCCAGCATTACTTGAGTGGATAATAGATACGGATAGCGTAATAGCGTAATAGCGTAATAGCTGTATCAGAGATAGGGTGGTACCCATAGGGTGGACCCATAGGGTTGTGCTGGAATAGCGTCGTTACAGGGTAACACCGCCATGCTGACAGAGTAATGTGGTAGCGTAGTATCACAAGGCGCGTTATAGTAGGTCCTATGGTCAACCTTACGTCAGTTAGCATGCGCGTATGGCTATACGTATAGCCAGGACAGTGAAATTCCATGCTCAGTTGAATATAAACCAGTTCCAAAGACCGCTGAACCGGCAGTATGTTTCGTTCAAACGGTGTAGCCGGCAGCAGCTGCATTCAAACCAGTCCACGCGCCCAGAAGACGTGGATTACTATGCCTTAGACCTTTCAGAAGACGTTATAGGCCGCGGCGAGGTCGAGAGGTCGAAACTAGAAGCGTGGGTCCGGTACTACGCCGACAGATTCTTTGTTTCTGGGCACATGAATCGCGCTATTCTAGAAACCGATTTAGAACAGAGTTTCGACTACCCCAGCACTCTAATCAATCAACAAGACGCGAAATCGTTTAATTCTGTTCAGAAACCGTTTACTGTGAAACAACTGATCAAGAAAATCACTCATATTTGTGAACAAAGTGCCCGCAAAGACAACAACAATAACAACAACAAAACACAGACCGCAGTCGCGTCAGTGCTTGCTGAGTTCTATAGAACCACTCATCTCACTGACTTCGCGAAAAACATGTACATTTCGCAGAAACTTATTAGTTTGAACTGTTTGAATGAAGCGAAAACCGTTATGGAGATTGTGCTCGTTTCCAATGAGACGCTAACTACTGCTGTTTATATCCAATTCCTCCGGCTTGGCGTCCGGTTAAACGATTTAAACTGGTTCACGAAACTGGCGTCTGCGGTCTTTTCGAAAAGCCCTGGAAAGGCCGAGAAAGTCGCTAAAAAGTTCACTGAGCTCGATTTCTCGGTTTCTAATCCTAATATTCAAATACTGCTGGCTAAAGGGTTCGCGAAGTTCAGACTTCATACTGAATTCACGCGACTAGTCACTACTGTTGAGTGTACACCGGCTACTCTCAGTATCTATTTCGACTCGATGCAAGGGCTGAAACTCAAATCCAAGGCAGAACAGGCAGTGGATCTGTTCAAAAAGACTTATGACCCAGAAAACAAAGAAAACGCCAAGTTCTTAAAATCAATTGAGGAGACAGAGTATAAACACAGTGTAGACGAGTTCTTGAACGAACAACAAGAGAACTGGTTTTAAATTCTAAATTTTGAACAGTAAAAAAAATAGCATATATGACGATGAAACGAACGACTTTGAGTGTTGGGATGTGTATGTACTGACGGGCATACTTGAGGGCAAGGAAATATACCGCCAAGGAACCACCGGCAAGGGTATCCCAGGGTGAGTCTAGGGTGAGTTTAGGGTATATATGTAGTTCAGCGGTTAGCAAGTAAAGGTGAGTAATTACAGCTGGATTCGATCCGGTAAATAAGTTGGATCAATTGAGAGTAATTAAGAGTTGTAGAGGATGAAGAAGAAGAAGAAGAAGAAGGATGAAATGCAGAATATGCACATAAAACGTCATACACCTAGAGCTTTGATCAGCATCGGTGCGACCTCGAGAACCATTGGTCCAATGCCGCCGTATATAACCAGCCGCAGAAACACAGCCACGGGGTACGAGATCTCGGACGGGTCTTTACTAGTGCGCGAAATGTACCGCGAGATCCAGCGGCCGAGAAGAATAGACCACTTTTTCGACGACAGCCGCCATACCACGACGACGCTGACGCCTACTAAGAACCGCAGCAACGCGAGGCTCATTGTAGAGACCGTTATCGGGCCAGAGACCTTGTCCATGGTCAGTGAACAGGCCCGGCACTTTCCGAAACACAGCGTCCACATCATGCCCAGCACGACGCCGCAGAACGCGACTGTATCCTCGAAGCACGGGCAGCTCTCTACTGGACGCGGGCTCTTCTTAATAAGGAACACAATGAGTGCTGTGAGGACCGTGTTCAAGCAAACCGAGCTCGGGGAGAAGTACAAATGCACGACTTTCAGGATGTAGAAGGTGATTACACCGAGCCCGCAGCCGCACACGATGTCGGTGAACCCGTGCATGCCCGTGTAAAGCCGCCCGCTGACGAGTGTGATGACGAGCCACTTCGAAATGAGGTCGATGAAGTGGCTTTTAGGGTAGTGATGGTAGAAAACGAGCGCTACACTCACGGCATTGCACGAGTGCGTGCTGGGAAGGCCGTACTCGCGCGCGGCGCTCTTCGACATCGAGATCCGGTGCACGGGCGGCGATCGTGGCCGCGGAAGACATAGATAGTCTTTCATTGTCCCGCTGAGGTAGACGCCGGTTGCCAGAACCCAGATGACGTCGAACCCGAGCATGATGTTGTTGTACCAGAAAAACATCGGCAGCATCAGCATGTAGAACGTGTGCGTGCCGATATTCGCCGTGTACCCGAAGTACGCGTCCAGCACAGGCTGCTGCACTAACGCCTGCAGCTTCGCGAGCCACGGCGTCTCAACGTGCACTACGTCCGCAAACCGCTGCCGCCACCAGTACCGGATAGGCGTCAGACGCTGCTTGTAGAAATCGGGGGGTCTGCTCCCTGCATCCATTGGCCAGTTAGGAGCTCTGTTAAGATCGTGCGTTCAGCGCGTGATTGCAGGTTCCGGGGCTGGGGTTGTGTATGCCTCCGCGTTTCCCTCCCCTATTTATCCACACCCACAAAAATGAACGACGTATACGGCTTGGGAGGTTATCTATACCGGTAATGTTAGCTCCCAGTTTGCGCTAACTAGAACTCTAGATCACCAGCGCGCTCGGTTCGTGGGCATTACGTATATAGATACGCTAAGGTACGCTATAGGGTCCTTGTTTTTTATTTCCTAATGACTACTTTCTGATCCAGCCTATTTTTAAGGCTTGCTAATATATTACGCGTCGGCCGTCATAGCCGTACTTTCTATAGCCGTACAGCGTATACTTTCACAATGTTCTTGCACAGGTGCTTGCATTGTAGTCATCTATAAGTGTTTACAGTGTTTACAATCATATACAAGTATCTACAGGAATCCACAGTTGTCTACAGGTACCGCAGGTATCTAAGGTATCTACGACCATCTTATCAGTACAGCCGATATGCCGTTCTAGGTTTGACGGTCCTATAATAGCGCGGGTAGGGTCAAGTATAAATAGGATTGCGCTATATGCGTATTTAGGATGTGCACTGGGTGTGCATTGCAATATGTAAGGTGTGCACAATTTAAGGTTTGAAAAAAAGTTGGATACGAACAGTGTGTCATCCAAAGCGTGGATGGACTCTGAATAGGTAGTATGCGTAATGCCATGTGTGGTGCGTCAGAGTGGGAGGTAGCATGGGTGATGCTACGGTTGACGCTATGAGTAACGCTATAGACGCTATAGACGCTATAGACGCTATAGACGCTATAGGCGGTAATTTAGTCCACGTGACTTATGGACGGTTTCAGTGAACTGAAAACACTTTACTCGCAGCGGATCAACGGCCTTAGCGAGCTCAAAGTCTCTCCAAATGAGTTTCTAAGTATAGTAGAATGGTTAGGAAACAGTCGCGAAGTGCCAGAAGTGCCAAAAGGTTTGAAAACGCCTCTAGATACCCAGCTTGTCTTGAGAGTGCAGCTCGACGCCGCTAATGGCTTGCATATCCTCGAAGACAATGACTGGCAGAAAGTTAGAGAATTAGTTCACAAACTAGCGACAGAATTGACCAGAAACGATGAGAAATTAAAAGAGATCGAGGCGTCTTTAGCGACTACAGCGCCTAATTTGAAATCGCTTTTAGACTCTAAAACTGCTGCAAGGCTTGTTTTCCAGTACGGGATTCCGGAATTAGCTACAAAAACCGCAGACTCGTTACTCGGCCGATCATCACCGCTGGCTCAAGATCCGTTTGTTCTTGGAGTTCCTTTAAAACACCAGAAACAATGTATCCGGATGCTGGCTGGCAAAACCGTGCTTGCAGCCCGAGTCGACAATTCAGAAAGCAATGAAAATAAAAATGAAAACGAAAGCAAAGAAACGCGTGGGGTACAAGGACTCACATGGCGGAAAGAGATCGAGAGCCGGCTGGCTAAACTAATGGCGCCGCCTCCTAGTTATAAGGTAAAAGCGCTGCCTGTTCCCAACACCCAAACCAAATCGCACCGAGGCGGCAAACGTATCCGGAAACTCAAACAGAAGAACCGGCCGTCTCAACTGGCACAGGAAGCGAACCTCCTCAAATTCGCTTCGACCCACAACCAAACCTAAACCTAATGTACATGCAACCCTAACCAACATATAACCGAGACTGTTTATTTATTATCTAGACGCTGCAGTGTGCCATTTCAGTGCGATTTCAGTGTCAATTCATTAGTGTCATTATCCTTATTAAGTTATATGTTCAGAACCCGATGAGATCGTTGCTTGCTTCGTAGATATGCAGCCCGTTGTCTTCAGCCACTGACGCAAGCATTGACGGGGTAGCTGGGTTCCAATTAACGTCGGTCACTGGCGCGCAGTGACCGGAATGGACAAACAACGGCGACTGTTCAAACCCAGCAGCGTTCCAGACCTTGACTGTAGAGTCTGCCGAAGCTGACGCGAACACTGAGGGGTGCCATGTATTCCATGAAATCGCAGTAACTAAACTCTCATGGGCCGAATTAAACGCAAACAGTTCCACCACATCTGTGCGCAGATCGAGCAGCACAATACTGCCGTCAGAGAACCCGACTGCCATCAGCGAATCGTTCACCGGGTTCCACGCGAGCGAGGTCGGCGCAGAGTCGAATTCATGGCTCAAAATAAGAACTGGTTTAGTGCCGTGTACATTGTACAAATAAAGACAATTGTCGTCGGCCACAAACGCCAGCACATCGGCTCTCCGCGGATGGAACTGAATATCGTTGATTTCGGCATTCTTATTCAATTTGATACTGCACTGCGGGTCCATTCGCCCGGTTTTATAGTCGTAGTTCCCCTTGATATCCCAAACCAGGACTAAACCCGCGTTGTCGCCAGACGCAAGGTGTCCTTCACGAGCAGGAGACCATGTCAGGCAAACACACTCGCTGCTCTCATGCCCGATCAACGAGATTGTCGGGACGTAGTCGGCGATCGGGACATACGGGAACTTTGTAGCGTCGAAAACCGCTGCCAGACCCAGCGTTGAGACTGTTGCAACAACGTTACAGTTCTGCGGCATGTACCGCGCGCGCAGGACCGTGCCCTCGACAAAGATCCGCTGCACAATACGCAGATCGGCTGCTAGCTGCGAGTTGTACCCCCCGACCTCGAGTTTCTCGTCGACATCGCCTAGCATGTACGGCAAGATCGTCGGAATCGAGATCTCTGCTACTCTAATAAACTCGTCTGCCTGCCCGCCGGTGCTTGTGGCCAGCAAAAGCCGTTGCTGAGTAGACCTTGGTTTATCGGTTTTCGCGTCAGCAACGAGTTCCGGGAACCACTGCACGGTCGGCGACGGCCACGGGAGCTCGAAGACGAAGAGCGTCGCATACAAATGCTGCGCGTTCTTTTTAAACACTAAGAACTCGTCCGGTTTCGACTCGTCCACTGCCGTCTCTGCCGTCATTACGTCATCGAAGTTCCAGTTGCGAGCAGTTAAACTAATGGCGACTACTGAAATGAACGCTGGCAAAAAGAACAGCGATGAAGAGCTGCTGGACGCTGCTGTAGACGAGGTTATCGAGGAAGTCCTTGAAGACTTCGTTGACAAAGTCGAAGAGGAGAAGCTTGAAGAAGAGCTTGAAGAAGAGCTTGAAGAAGAGCTTGAAGAGCTTGAACGCGAAGAAGAAGAAGAAGAGAGTGTAGACGTGGAAATCATAGAAACCAAGCAAACACAAGAACTTGTTCTTCCTCAAAACACCAGCGTTCTGCGTGTAGTCATGAATTTAGGCGTTAATTTGCTAGTCCCCTTCATCAACGGAATCTGTCTTGGGTTCGGCGAGATCTTTGCTATGGAACTCGGGTTCTGGTGGGGCTGGCGTGGTGCGAGCGTATACGACCCTGCTAAGAAGCAAATAACCCCAGGAACGAGGCTGCAGTACTTGTTCGGCAAGGCCAGGTAGCTTAGCTAGGCTGCATTTAGTCTAATCTTATGATCTGTTTAGTGGCAGCAGTATGTCATTGGTACGCTAGCATTAGCAGTAGTTTAATTGAATTGTCTATAAACTAAGTGTTTGTGGACTAATTAAGCGGTTTAACGATTTTGTGGCTTGTTACTAAGCATGGGTTTCACCTGTGAGACGCTAGTCGTGCCGAACGTCCCTATTGGGCGCGACACGCTTGTCTATTTGACCAATCCACCATTAAACAGGAACCAGGAAGAGGTACAAGCGCAAGCACGCGCGCTAGGGATCGCGAAGCTGCATGGCGTTCCTAGCAGCGATATCGAGAGCGGTTTTTTCGACGCGGCCGAGATTGCAGCTAAACCGTTGACTTTAGAGGAGAAGCAGGCGCTTCAGAACAGTAAAACCTGTTTCGTTCCATCAAAACTGGCTCCTGAGAATATGGGCAAACTCGGAGAATCGCCGTCGTTCGCGTTCCCAGCCGTTAAACAGCGCGGCAACGTCTACCAATCGACGTCTATTCGGCACGTTCTTACTGCGCCGCGCCAGTCCAGTATTCTCGCGCCGCAGCAGGCGCCAGTTCTCCTTCCGTCAGTTGCTGAGATGCGCAACTTCACGGCGTTTTTAGAAACGAATGCTGAGCTTCTTAATAAATACGGCATGATCCGAGTACAGCCGCCAGACAACGAGCCTATTCCGCTGCCTGTAGGCACTACTGACAATCTAGCATTTAAAACCGAGACGCAAGTGTTTGTGAAAAGCAGCAATGTGACTAAATTCACCCACGAGAACCTACGAAAAGGGTTCTATAAAGCGCTTGCCCGGTTTCTAAGATCGGATTTGATGAATAAAAAGACGCTGAAATGGCCAACAGTCGAAGGCAGGCCTTTGGATCTGTATAAATTCTACCGAATTGTCGAGCAGCGGCACGGTCCTGACACTATTCTGAAACGCAAGGAATGGGTGCAGTTAACAAGGGAAATGGGGTTTGTTCGCGGCCAGTCTACCTCGTTGAGTTTGCGGACGGCGTACGGAAAGTATCTAGAACCGTTCAGGCAATGGCTGGCATCCAAACTGGCCTCTAAACTGGCCTCCAATCCTTCAACAACTGCAACAGGTAATTCCTACGAATACGAGACGATTGTGCCTCTGGATGCCGGGCCTGTCAAACCAGGATGGTCAGAACTCGGTCTTGGGATCATCTACTACACCGGCACCGACTCCACCAACAACGACTCTAATAGCAGCAACAACGGGCTGGAAGTAGTTAGCACCCAGCCAAGTCTGCGAACGGTTCCTCCGTATACTTTACGGCAGTTCAGGTATAAATGGACGCGGCCGCAAGTATCTGCCGAACAGGCGGAATTGGAGTACGCGAACCTGCCTGAATGCTATGAAACCGAGCGAATAAGCCAGTCCTCAGTAACGCTGAAAATGCTGCCTACAAAAACGAACGATGCGAGCAGTTTCGATATTTCCGCTTTCCCGTTCGCAGGAACGATCGCCGAGTTTTGTAAAGACGGCGCCGACGATTTGAACTTGTTTCCCGAACTCGATACTGGCGCGCGGTTCGCAACAACTTTGATAAACCCTTCTGAAATCAGCGCTGTCAGGGTTCTGCTGCTTGTAGACGGCAGCGCGCGCACTTACTACTCTGCTAACACATGGACAGACCATTACCAAGGCGAGTTTCTAATCATCCACCCTAAAACCAAAGTCGTCGGGTTCTGCCACGGGTACAGCGCGTCGCTCAGTGTGAACGTGCTGCCGTACAAATCGTGGATGCAGACCTACGCCAGCGCGCTTTCTGCAAACCAGCAGTTCCAAGCCGAGAACCAGATCTGTGCTGAGCGCTGTGTCTACGAGTCCAGTATCAACGCGCGCAGCTTGTCATTAGACCAGCGCAACTGTGTAGTCTCAGTACTCGAGCAGATCCGGTCAAGAGACGCCGAGCTTGTGCAAAAACTCAAGGAGTGTGTTGCAAAGCATTCACTGAAACTCACAATCAAACCGAACACTGAGACGAGGGTTTGTAAAGACCTTAAAAAGTTCTTTCTATGTGTTTTTATTGCTAATGCAAGCGGTCACAGCCACCACCAGTTCCTTACAGTCGACCAGTTCCTAGCTACTTTCGATTCTGAGAAGCCAGTGCTGAAAAGAGGGGACAAGGTGCAAGTATACACGCAGTACCTCAATCTCGATGTAGCCGAGTACTTCGAGAACCTGATTTTCGAAGTGAACAACGCTCCTACTGCCGAAGAAGCGGTTGTGGAATGGCTTAAACAAGTAAGCGACGCTCTGACGAGAAAACAGCTGATCACCGAGTCTGAAATCAGTGCATTGTGCACTTCCATGCCTCCGAATTCAGCGAAATGCGAGTGCATCGCTATGAAGTTAGGTCAAATGAAGGACAAACTAACTACCTTTCTTGCTAGTAAAGAGAACCAAGCCAATATCGACCTTTTCCAATCAGTCGAGTGCGCTGACGACGGCGGGATTCTGGAACGGGTTTATAAATCCAAATCTAGTGAGAACGAAGAGTTCAGTTCCGACGTGAAATTGCTGGAACAGAAATACGATAAAGGAGAACCGATTACAGCAGATTTAGACTTGTTTTTCAAGAAACACGGCGACATGGCGCAGTTCCAGCAGTTCTGGCAGAATATTGGCATTATTGAGACATGGCTGAAAAACCTGGAAACGGCTTCTAAAGTGGTTGTAATGCAGGACCGCGGCACGGCGTTTGCAGCTCTTAGAGAGCAGGCCAGACAACTCAATTTGCCGCCGTGCTGCGAGGCGATGTGTGAACTCAACGATTTCTTCGAAACGCAGAAAACAAAGGTTCTTAATAGCATGATGTTCCTGTACTCGCTGCAGATGGACGACATCGCCGCCCTGCTGCGATTGCAATCAGTGATCCAGTCGTCGTATGTCGAAGACGCCGACACGCGCACTATGCTCACTGAACTGTTTGCGTCGTATCCAGTGCTGTTCAGGCTGCACGAACAGAGTTTGGTAAAAAGACCACGGCGGTCTGAAGTCTTGCATCTCACGCGGTACCCTTTAATCGAGTCTGCATGTGCGGATCTCGACGCGTGGCTCATACAGGCGAAAAGACTCGACTGGGAAGCGATCTCGATCCAAGTCAATCATATGGTCTGGGGGCGCGCGTTGCCGGTAATGCCGAAACCCGTGTCTGTCTCGGCGATCCGCAATACATACATCGCCCTTTACGCGCTGAAAGTCGTGCCTGACGACGTGGAAAGCGTCGAGGCTATGTTCAAGAACACGCTGATCGGAGTCGACTCTGTAGCCCTTGAGCTGCGCGCGCATTACGGCTTCCTCCTCTAACACAAGCATATATCCATACATCTCATCATCTCATCATCTCATCATCTCATCATCTATATTTCAATTACATTTCATCTACCTTCATTCTCAATGCACCATACCCGCTTGCAATGGCATTTGGGTAATCATATGCCTCATTACGCTGGTGCCATGATATCGCTCGACGAAATCTGGATACCGCGCGGAAGAAACAGTGTACCAATGGAGACGCAATAGCCAAAGCAGGTTGTTAAGACGTTTCGAGGACAAAGTGGAGTCTTGCAGTACTGCGTCCATCCGTAATGCATGAGGACATGCTTCAATTACATGCATCCATTCACCAGTCGCTGCGTGAGTCTGTGCACCGATTACATGCATCCAAGCGTAGACGCGTAGAGGTATAATTACATGCGTAAGCGTGATCAATGTAGCGTATATTATTCAAGTATCTATTTCTTGCCCTTGTACAACCAGTCGTTGAACCCGTGGCGGTTACGGAAGATCTCAAAAGCGTTGGCCTGGATCCGTACTGAGAACATCGTGTTTTCTTCGGTGAACTCTTTAGACGCGTCTAAACGCAGCAGAGTGCCGAAGTTGAAGTCGTGGACGGTTTTTTCGTACCTGTTGGCAAAAGCGTACCATTTCTTCTTGTTCTCGGTGTTCTTGATCTCGTCTTCGTCAATAAGCCTCGCTTTGTCGGGGTTGTCGAGGTACTCAGGAAAGGTTTTGACGAAATCGTCGTAGATGTCGTTGTCGCAATTAGTGAGTTTCAGGTTCGAGCCGCCCACGGTTTCGAGCAGCTTCATATATGTAGAAGCGTACTCGACCGCCTTAACGGCGAACTGCTTCTCGATATCTTCAAGGTTCTCTGCCTTCTCGGGGTCGAAATCGCTAGGAATTGACATTATGCTTGATTAGTCAAGTTTGAACCAAAGTGGGGACGGGCGAATGCGTTTAATTTATAAAACGCGAGAACCGTTGCACTACATGGTTTAGGGTGCAACTGCTAGAAGGTGCTTATGCATTGTGGAATAAAGACGATGCATATAGAAGCGGGATGAAACAAGGACGGTGCGCTAAATGACATGGGCGGCCAGAAGGTGGAAGCCATGAGCGGAAAAATAGCTATGTACAATTCAGTGCATTTGCAGTTTCTTAGATGGATATATGATGTACGCTAACGGTTAGACAAGTATGCAGTTACTAATAGCGTAACCGCGTACCTGGATTAATGACGCATGTTTGAACGATGCATTATGCGTCGTAGCAAATGGGGCGGTTGAGCGATGAGGTGTGGTTCAGCAGTATGTACAGGGTACATGAAGAAATTGGATGATATGTAGATGTTTTTAAAAGGTGGAGTGATTGAAGAGGATGGTATTATGTACATTCGTTAAGCAACGATTCCCAACGTCAGCAGAACTAGCTGGGCCATGAACTGCAACGACCAGAACCCGACCTTCTTAATGCGTAAAGACCGCGCTGCCTCGTCCTGGGCGTCTCTGGCGAACGCGTTATACAGCTCGCCGCTAATATCGCCCATCAGCCCGCTGTCGTAGAGCGTCCAGCTCCCGTCGAAGTCGTAGAGCCGTTTCGCGACATAGCAGTGCACTGGGATGTACGTGTCTCTTGAGTTGACGTACGCAATAATCGGATGGATCAGCGCGTTGTTCCAGTAGGTCAGCTTCGGGGTATACAGAGGCGCGCGAGCCCGCAGATTGCGGAACCGCACCCTGAGATCGATAGTAACGGTCTTTTGCGACTCTCTAGTCTCGATATCGCGCTCGACAGTGGTTTTTATTTCCGAGCTTGTTTGTTTCTTCGTTATCAAGCTCCGGATCTGCGCCTCCCACCGTTCGAACAAGTCCTGCAGCTGTTCAGAACTAGAAACCTCGCCGCTGCGTGGAAGTACAATATCCGCTAGGAAATCACACCGTCCGCTCTCGATCCACCCGAACATCCCGCTCGCGCCAGTGTTCAGTCTGCATACATCGACATCATCGACTCTAAGCCGCTGTACGCGCTCGTTTGTAGGCAGCTGCCGCTCGTGCAGCGAGAACATCGCGTTGTCGTACGATCCAGTACAGAAATGCGCATTCAGCGCGTCGTACAGCAGCCACTGCCGCCTGAGCCGCGGGAACTCGCATGAAAAAAGGCGCAGTTCAAGCATAGGCTGTGGACTCGGCTGGAGGATCGTCAACACGACATCGTCGAGTTTCGTTTCTAAGAAACTGAAATCGCCGCGTTTCGGTTTCTTCCGGTGTTTCGTAGGATCGTAGTCGGGATCCGTTTGCAGAAACCGTCTATCGAGAGTCCCGCGAACGCCTTTGGCGCTAAGACACTCGACAAACCCGTTTCCAGCAAGCCATCGCTTGACGCTGATTTTCACACTTAACGTATCGATGTTGATATCGAACTGTGTGTAATTTCCGTCGTCGAGAGCGGATTTAGGGCGGCGCTGGACACGCACGTTATGCAGAGCAATCGAGCCGGATTTCCAGTCAGGGATAATCGCTTCGTCGAAAACAACTGTCAGCCCGATCTCTTTTGTCACAAGTTTGCTAAGAAACCTCGAAAGCGCGTCCTCGGCGCGGAATTTGGTGATCGCCCATACCACTAGCGACACAAACGTCGTTGTTCCAAGAACGATCCAGATAATATGGCCCCATACGATGTACGAGAAAAAGGCCAGCTTTTCGTCCATATTAAACGGCCGCGCGTTCCGAATAAGCGCCCATTTCATCCGCAGCGAGAGCCTGCCGAGCCACGTCTTCTCTTTCGTGAGATGGTACTCTAAAGTCCGCGGGATCTGCGCGCTCACTTGCGGCGGATCGGGTTTCGTGTTAGGAAGCCTAGTAGGCGGCGGCATCGGGTGCAAATTCGGTTTTCCTGGATTGTTCGATGATGCTGGAGATGCGGGTCGGGATGCAGATGCGGGTTGGGAATGCGGATTTATTAGCTGACGGTCGTTGCTGTTGTTGCTAGGAAGCGTGTATTTATGCGGAACCGGCGGAACCGGCGGAATCTGTTTAAACTCCTCTGGGTTCTTGGGATTGCCAAGGTTTCTGGGCTCGGAGCCGGTAGAGTACTGCCTTGCTGTGGTCTTTGTGAACGGGAAGGCATACACCGAACGAGAAGAACCAGAAGATATGAACGAATTCGACAGGTTTAATGTCTTCGGTCGCCAAAATCGGTGTATTCTGTTAGAGAAATCGTAGACTGGTCTTATTACTTTTGAGGTCGAGTTTGGAGTCCTATTTGCAGTCGAGTTTGGAGTCGCATTTATGGTCGCATTTATGGTCGCGTTTATGGCCGCGTTTATGGTCGACTTTGTAGCCGCAAATGCATGGTTGAAGCGGGCGTCGCTATTGAAGAATACACGCCGCATTGCAGCCATGTCGGGACGGCAATTCTCGTTGCTGCAAGCGTTGCTTTTATTTGTAAGGGCATTAACTGGTCGTAGACTGGCGTTTGCAAGGTACGGAGGTCGCGGGCGGGCCCCCCTACCTAGCATAACAACGGCACGCACTAGAACGCCAGCTGGAGGCACGGGGGGCCTATGTCGTAACATGAAATCTCACTGCGTTCGGCATTAACGGCCTTAAGTGAGGCTAGCTACTCGTCAGCGACGCGAAACTGGTAGCGCCATTGGTGCCCTGATTAATCAACTATGACACAGCAAATTAAATTGTTAACTGCTTGGGTGGGCGCCACTTATGTACACGCTGATGTATACGCTGATATGCCTTATTCCACGCTGTTGTAGCTATTGGGCACCGTTGCACGCTATTGCCCGCTAGCGTGTACCATTAGCGTTGAGTGTAGAAGTAACTCCAAGCTAAGCAGTGATTCTATTATTTATGGGAATATATGTGTTGGAACGTGTTTGTTATTTATTGCATTATATTTATTGCATTATATTTATTGCATTATATTTATTGCATTATATTTATTGCAATATATGTGTTGGAATTAGTGTGTTTCTATTGTTTACGGTGTACTTAAGTCTTATGGTTTCAGTTGCTAGCAGTTGGGTAGTAAGTTGTATTTGTGTAGTTGCAACTATGATTTTGTGCTGTTGGCAAGCTCGCTGGGGCCTTGGTAAGAAACCCTGGACCTTCCTTACCTTACCTGAGGTTTCAATTTGATTCCCCCCCTAGAGCGAAAAAAACCCTTATATGCTTACGGCAGCGGCTCTTCGCAGATTTACTCCATAACCTTCCCGATGAGCACTGAAACTGCGCCGAATGTCGAGAACCTGAGCCTTGAGCAGCCCTCCACCGAAGGTGCGAGCGCGCTTAGCACAGTTGATTTTACTGTCGTGCACCCTCTGCGCCACGAATGGACCATCTGGTTCCTCAACGCCAGCGGCGGAGGCGGCGACCAGGCCAGCCAGAACTGGAGTAATATGCTTAAACAGGTTGCGAGTTTCGACACCGTGGAGCAGTTTTGGGGAGCGTTTAACTCTCTTCCGCCTATCGAGGAGCTCCCTAAACGCTCGGATCTCGGGGTGTTCCGTAAAGGCATCCGTCCCGAGTGGGAGGATCCCGCCTTCAAGACTGGCGGAAAATGGACTTTCCAGGCCGGACCCCGTGACGAGGTCGATCTTATGTGGATGAACACGCTTTGCGCTCTTATTGGCAGCACTCTCGACAGCCTTGACAACGAGGTCGCCATGGGTGTTTTCGTTCTTGTCCGCCGTACTAACATCCGTATCCAGCTTTGGGTGAAATGCGACATGCAGGGCTCGATCGAGTCTGCTAAGAACTTCAAAGCCGCGCTTGGTCTTTCTGAGAAGCAGAAGATCGAGTACAGCCCCTTCCACACCGTCGGCAGTTTGTAAGAAAAGAAACACCATACACTCTCTTGCGTGCACCTGTTGCCCTTGCTCGCCCTTAGCTTGTGTTAATTTCCTTTATTAAGTTTACAGAGCAAGAAAAAAACCCAGCTTGAGAGAGAAAAAGTGCTATGAACACAAAACTGCATACGCGTGAAAACAACCGCCTTAAAACAGCGTCGGTCTGCTTGAAATCCTTTAGAATGTGCATCCTTGTTTTCTGCACGCATTCAGGTTGATCCTGAACACGTATTTCTATATGTAGCCTGCGTACATTTATAAGTATTCATGACCTAACAATCAAATATCCATGTGCATGCATATAATCAACAGACCACAAAGTACTAATTGAAAAACCGTGAAAAACACGGAAAGAAAGAGGCATAATAGGGGCATAAAGAGACCCCAAAGGAGGCCACATGAATGCACACTAAAAGAACAAAGTCGAAATAAGCTTGAAAATATAAATAGTGTGTTCGAGAAAGATACATTCACCAGACATATTAACGTATACCGTATCGTTAACATCGCTATCAACCAACTATATAAACCAGTCACTGGCAGTGTGCGGCTAATGCGGTCTTCTATAATGCTATGTACCGCGCTTTTCAATTTCCCATGAGTCCACGATTCCATGAATGAGGTAATGGTCTGATTCAACAAGTCCAGAAGTTCAGTCGTTCGTTGTCAAAGGATCCAGACCTAGTAGTGTTTCAAAAATTAATTGTTCGCCGCAGCAGCAGGTGCAGCAGCAGCAGGCGCAGCGGCAGCAGGGTCGGCAGCGGCAGCGGCAGCAGCAGCAGCAGTCGTCGACGTGCTTGTGGTGGTTATGCTAGTGGTCGTAGGCGTGGTCGGCGCCGTGGTCGTGCCGGTCGTGGTGGTGGCCGTGTTTGTGTTTGTGTTTGTGGTTGTAGTGGCCGTGTTTGTGGTTGTTGTGCCGGTATTCGTGCCGGTTGTTGTTGTGCCGGTATTGGTATTGGTGTTAGTGCCAGTAGTCGTGGTTGCAGCAACCGCCTGGCCAGCTTGCGCAACGCCGCCTTGGTAATTGATGGCAACTGTCGTGCCCGTGACCGTAACGGTTTCTGCCGTGTTTGTGCCGTCGTACGGTTGTAAAGTACGGTACGTCGTCAACGTGCCAATGGCCACAGACGTCGTCGACATCCCGCTCAAGTCCTGCGAGTTCTGGGAGTACGTCGGCCCGAACCATTCTGTCCATCCGGCAAAGGCGACGACCGAGAGCTCGCTTTGAGACACTATAAACCCGTTCGAGTCCGTGTTAAGATCCTGGATAAGCGGACCCGAGGGAGCGTCGCTGACAGAGGTCGAGTAGAACCCGCTGAGGTCGATAGTGGGCGACGGCAGCGGGTAGTTCCGCGACTCGCCGACGGTTCCGTCAATCCAGCCCATTCCAATGCTCCCGCTAAGGGGCTCGGCAATATTCGACCAGTACGCCGTGAAAACCTGGTGGTAGACGATCTGCGTGGCCGGTTGGGACGGCAGAGTTACCCAAACGAGCGTGTGCTCGGCCGTCGCCGTAATAGTCAGCGTGGTGTGCCCGCTGTTGTCAGAGCCGCCTGTAGACGTGCTGGTAGTCGTCGTGGCAGCCGCGCAGAGGCCGCAAGTGGCGAACGCAAGAAGCCCGAATGCGAGGTCGAGGATCATGCCTATATCTGTTCGCGCGGTTTTGATCTCTGCCCTGTTGTAATACCAAGGGAGATTAAGCCTCAATCGAGGATGGGGTCACGTGAGCACTCGAAAAATATTTACGCTAAAAATAACGTAACTACACCAACAGGTTTAGAAACGGGCCACACCCAGTCAATAGTACTAATAATAGTACTAACAGTACTAACAGTACTAACAGTAATAACAGTACTAACAGTACTAACAGTATTGTCGTTATTACCTAGTCTAGCATTGGCTCAGTGAACCATAAATGAGTATGAATGCGTATGAATGCATATGCTGCGTTTGCATTCACCGAGGTCAAACAGTATTAGCAGGAATGCAGTAATTCTGTTACAGATTATTGTTTGTGTGTTGTGTTTATATATTTGTAAGTGCCCGCTGGTGATAGTGTAAGTATCGCTTACCTCCAGTAAGTTTAGAACTGCGTGTGTATAACGTGTATAACGTGTATAACTTGTATAACTTGTTAACGTGGGACCAACGTGTGCAAAGCATACGCGCATTCATCTAGCTTGTAACAGTACATAGCCGTAAGCTACACTCAGTGTAAATAATCAGACCCCATTGCACACCCTGTTTGCATTACTTTTATGCACATACCTCCGCCCTTAACCTCGGGTCACGCTTCCGGCTCGCGGGTCCGTGTACTAAGCAGAGTCCAAGCACTGAAATGAGTTTATACGAATTGTGAGTGAAATGGCGAGAATAGTTGGATATACCGCAGGCTTACGAATGAAGGAAATGTACTCAAGCAAAGGGGTACACGCGTTGCACACGCCGGTGTATGAAAAACCGCTTTAAATCAACATGAAATCAACACGAAATCGACACGAAATCGACATGAAATCAACGTTGAATCTTCTAATCGACATTGAATTCTCATCCAATCATTTAATTTGTTTTATATTAATTAAAGCACATCCCAGAATAGTAACCTGTATACGAGCTTTATTTTTGCACAGTTTCCACTGCTCGCCTCTGCTATGTAAACGGCCAAACATGGTATGTATTTAAAGCTTTAAACGACTCTGAGGTCCAGGAATATAGGAAATGGACTGGAGATGCATATGCAGTCTTTGACAGGCAAGCATGCACGCGCCACTCTGACAAAGAATACTGGGAGTGTGCTTCACGTGCCTGCCTTAACACCGCTTGCTCCTATTCGTCTACACGCGCGGTTAAAACTTAAAAAACTCAGACATACTAAACGAATTCAATGTCGGATTCGCATCTACCACCCTTCCGCGGGCGGCTAAGGGATACCTTTGAGCTAGAGAATGGCGATGACGACGAGCTGTGCGACGACGGACAGCACCATTACAGCGTCGAGGACGATCATTTAATTGACAATGAGAACAGCCGATCAGCAGCAGCTGAGGACTTGACAGACACGCAGAGCGTGCACACAGACGAGAGTTTCACGCTCCGCGACCGGCAGAACGCGATCAACAAAACGCACCCCTTCGGAATCAGGTTATGGAAACCTGCTCTTTATAAAAAGAAGCGCAGCGTTGAACAGAACGCGCAAGAGGATATTCTGAGCAGCCCGTCGCGGTTTGTTCCATGGTATGTGCAACTCAGCAATTTAGTATGGACGTGTACTTTCGGGCTGTGTTTGTTTCTGACGCTGATTGCAGTATACATTCCACTTCGGATCGTGTCGTTAGTAACCCCTGAAAGCGAGCAGTACGCGGCATTGTGTTTAGACATCGCGTTTTTCTTTTTGTCGCCGTTCGGGAAATACGTCGAGCTCGTGTACAGCGAGAACTACCAGTCAGAAGACCACGGCCAAGGCCGGTCGGTTGCCGACTACCTTGCTTGGCAGGACGGCACTTCTGAGCAGCCAAGCCGGCTCTTTTTCGCTCCTCGTGCATTGCGTTCGTCTGATGCTGAAAACGACCGCGACTACCATTTCCGGCCGTTTGGAAGAGGCGATTGGAGTCTGTTAAGAGTTATGTACTACATCGGGTACTACACGCTGATTGTGCCTGTTGGGTTTGTCGTTGCGTCGACTTGCTGGCTCGGCGTTGTCGGCGTTCCAATGGCGCGCGTGATCATTCATATGCTGTACCATATGCGCACGCATCCTCTAGCTTTGTGTGTGCGTAAATCCATTCACACGCATATGGCCGCCGAGTCCCTGCACGACCATGCTCACTCGATTCTTCTGTGCACGTACAGGGCTTTCGGGTTGAAGTATTTCAAGTACACTGTCGAAGGCACGAACATTCTGCTGCTTAATATGATCTTTATTGTTTTCGTGACGATCATTGATTCGTACAGTTTCCAGTTCTTCAGCGAAATGGAGCATTTCATTCTGGCTATGGTCTCAATCATTCCTTTAGCGCATTTCATCGGCCAGGCAGTTGCTAGTATTTCCGCACAGAGCTCGATGTCAATGGGCGCGACAGTCAATGCGTTCTTCTCAACATTAGTAGAGGTGTTCTTGTATTTAGTTGCTTTGAGGCAAGGCAAGGGCGAGTTAGTCGAAGGCAGTATTACTGGATCAGTACTTGCGGGTATTCTGTTGATGCCAGGGCTCAGTATGTGTGCTGGCGCGCTCAAACGCAAGACGCTTAGGTTCAACCCGAAAAGCGCCGGCGCGACCTCGACAATGCTTCTGTACACCGTTGTGGGCGTGCTTGCGCCTACGATTTTCCTAGGGTTGTACGGCCCGAGCCACGTTGTTTGCGAGCAGCATGAAGGCCGCGAGCTGTGCTGGGAGAAAGCGGCGCCAGTCAATGCTACTGATCTGCGGTACCTCCGGATTTTGAGACCTTTTGGTATGCTCTGTGCTGTTTGTTTGTTCATTACCTACGCAATTGGACTCATGTTCACTCTGCGGACACATGCGGCTATGATCTGGGCTTCTACTGCTGACGAAGAGGACGAGAATGTCGAGGAGAGCGCTAATTGGGGGTATAAAAAGTCGTACGTTATTCTACTGACTGCTACATTCCTCTATGCGATGATCGCCGAGGTCCTAGTCGACAGTGTAGACGGCGTTCTTGCCCATGTCAATATCTCGCAGCGGATGCTGGGTTTGACGATTTTCGCGCTGGTTCCTAACACCGCCGAGTTCTTGAACGCCATTTCGTTCGCCATTAACGGCAATGTGTCCCTCAGTTTAGAGATCGGTAGTGCCTATGCGTTGCAGGTATGTCTTCTACAGATCCCAGCGCTGGTTTTCTTCAGTCAACGCAACATTGCCGAGCATGCATACCAATTGAGGGAGTACGTTTTCATTCTACTCTTCCCGAAATGGGACACATGGGCGTGGATCGTTAGCGTGATTATTTTCTGTCATGTGCACAACGAAGGACGCAGTAATTACTTCAAAGGCTCGATTCTCGTGCTTGCGTACTTCGTGTTGACTCTTGGGTTCTACTTTAATGACGTTATTAACGACATTGTGCCGAAACAGAGTATACTGAACAGCATTCCGTTCATTGTACAGAACTAGTCTTGAACCCAGACTTAGACCACAAATCGCACCTACAAACCACAACCGCAACCGCAACCACAACCCAATTAGACACCGTTTGACCGTTCCAACAGTTTTGTATTATAGGAATGTTACGACTTTATATACCATAATTATTTAGAATAATCACGCTGTTAGATGAATTTGATGACTGAAGCACTAGAACACTAGAGCACTAGAACACTGGAACACTAGAACACTGAAACACCGTAGAATAGTGGATTCATTATAATCGTTTAAAGCTAAAGGAACCCTTATCTATAAATTGTCTGGTTAAGGGTCATGCACGCACGGTCATTTCACTAGATCCAGTTTCGACCTTTTTACTTTAGCCAGATGTTTAGGGCCCTTGCGTTGGGCGATTTCTGCATCCAGCTGTTTATACGCCTCAGCGACCTCGAGTTCGCGGGCAGGCGCCTTGCGCTCGCCTTCAGTCAGTTTGAAGAACTTCGCGCCCTTTAATTTCAGATCAGCGGCGTACCGGTCCTCGTAGAATTTCCGGCTATGCATTAGACTCGGCATCAAGTCCTCCACACCGAACCTGTAAGCGGCTTTCCACAGATCGGCCTGTCTCCGCATCGAGTACTGCGGCTCGTGCCACCGGTTAGTTACCGGGTGTTTGTTAGGAAGAAAAGGGTTGGCATCGGCATCGGTTACTAACCTCGGCCTTTCAGCATAAGTTCTGAACGGCGGAGGAGGGTACTTTTTAAAGAACCGTTGCAACACGTCCGGCAGTTCAGCAAAGTACGCGCTGGACTCGGCCAAATTAGGATCGACCTCTAGTTTAGCCTTGACGCTTTGCAGCACGTCGCCTGCTTTGCGTCTAGTGATACTCAACAACGGCGAAGATACGCGCATTTTCTTCCACTGTTCAGTTAAGTTTAGTTAGACCAATTAGTCTACTTAGTCTACTTAGTCTACTTAGCTACCTATATTACTAATCAAACTGTAGACGGGGATCTCTGGGCAGAGTCGATGTTAGCATGAGCTCAGAGGACCAAACTTACGATTTGATCGGGAACAAGCAGTTAGAAGACGACTACTACCAGCTGCTTCTTGAAACGGTGGAAAAGTACGATGAGATGCTCCCGTTCGTTGTGCAATCCGGCACAACAACCGTGTACAAGAAAATGAACGTCGATATTCTCGACCTGATCAGGAAGAAACAAGAAGAGATTCGCGAACTTAAAGTGAAGCTTATTTGTTTAGACGACGAGTACAGTAAAGAAGTGTCCCGGACGCCAGTAGTGCCAATCGACCAGTATAAAGCCAATATATCGCGCGTAGCTGATTTCGCGTCCGGGTTAGTGGTTTCGCTGCACATGAATTTCGCCGAGGTTCCTGATCTCATGCTTTTAATGCAGCAAATATACCTACTGCGCACAGTTAACGACTGTCCGTAACGACCGCCTGCAACATTGCCTGCAACACTGCCTGCAACACTGCGAACTGACACGGAACAAATACAATGTTTAAAGACATTGAGCAATCACCGTGTCTCTAATGCAGCGAATTGCGCTCGGCAGTAGGCAATTAACGGAACTGGTCTCACTGGTCTGGTCGTATAGCTGCGTCACAGTATGCGTGCTGGGCAGGGTTATGCATGGTATACACATACCATTGTCCGCATTAAACAGTGGCAGCTTAACGATTCAAGCGAAGCAGGTCTCAAGCATTTATAAAGCATTCAAGAGGGATACGCATGCGTATATACCCGCGCACGTTAGTATAACTTTTCGTTTATCTTATTATACACTTGATTCCTCTCTTCGCTCATTTAGTCACTGATATGCGCTGGTTGAGTCATTGAGATAGAGATAGGAGAGTGAAAACCCTTAGCCAGAGACCGTGCCCTTGGATATATATACAAAGCGTATCTACGATCACTACTAGCTAAGCAGAACCAGGAAAATGCTGAGCCGTTCGCTGAAAACCAATGCCAGCAAAGTCGCGAGCCTTGCCTCGCAAGTCCGTTTTGCGTCGACGAGCGAGCTCGAAAAACATATGGCCACGACGTACTCCCGGCCTCCTACCACTATTGTGAAAGGCCACGGCAGCAAATTGTGGGACAGCGAAGGCAACCAGTACATCGATTTCACCGCCGGAATTGCCGTTACTGCTCTTGGCCATGCTGATCCTCAGATCGCGGACATTATGAGCGAACAAGCCCGCAAACTCGTGCACTGCTCGAATTTGTACTACAACGAATGGGCGCCGCAATTGAGCAAGGCGCTCGTTGACGCTACCATCAAGACCGGCGGCATGAACGAGGCGTCGAAAGTGTTTCTGTGCAATTCCGGCACTGAAGCCAACGAGGCCGCTCTGAAGTTCGCGCGGAAGTTCACTCACAACACTAAAGGCAAGACGCAGATCCTTGCGTTCAGAGGCGGATTCCACGGCCGGACTTACGGAGCGCTGACGGCTACTTGCAACCCGAAATACCAGGCCCCGTTCTCCCCTATGGTCCCTGATTTCGTTTACGGCGATATCAACTCTCAAGCCAGTATCGACTTGATCAACGAAAGAACCTGCGGCGTCATTATCGAGCCGATCCAAGGCGAGGGCGGAGTCAACCCGTGCACACCTGAGTTTTTAAAGCAATTGCGTGCTAAGTGTAACGAAGTAGGCGCTCTTCTTATCTACGACGAGATCCAGTGCGGTCTTGGCCGTACTGGCGAGTTATGGGCGCATACTAAAGCCGGTCCTGACGCTCAGCCCGATGTCGTCACTATTGCCAAAGCTTTGGGTAACGGGTTCCCGATTGCAGCGACTATGATCAGCGACAAAGTCAACAACGAGCTGAAAGTCGGCGACCACGGCACGACCTACGGCGGTAACCCTTTGGGCTCGAGAATTGGGTTACATGTACTGGACAGGATCAACTCGCCGTTTGTTAGAAACAACGTCCACGCGAGATCTGAGCAGATCAAAGCCAGAGTCGCGAAATGGGTTAATGAGATCGATATTGTCCAAGGCGTTCGCGGCTCTGGTCTGATTCTGGGTGTACAGCTCTCTGTCAGCCCGGCCAAGATCGTCGAGTCGGCTAGAAACAACGGCCTGCTGATTATTACTTGTGGAACCAATACCCTGCGTATTGTTCCTCCTCTTGTCATCACCGAGGAAGAGGTCGAGACCGGTTTAAACATTCTCGAGAAGGCCATTAAATTTAATAACTAGAGATATACTCGTGTGCGTGCTTGTATAGTACGTGTGTGGTACGTGAATGGTACATTTATGGTACATTTATGAGATAAGTATGTGCTAGTGTGATGAGAATGCAGAATGTTCGTGTCACCAGTGGGTGTTTTTCAACCGCGACGCCAGCCCGGAGGTTGGTTTAGTGACGATTTTGGCGCCTGTGCGCGCAGTGGATTTGAATGCGCCAGTTGCAGTAGAGACTGTGCGCGACGAGAAGCTCTCAGTGCGCTCGAAAACACGCGCGCGGCTCGACTGGGGCTGTGCGGCGTACGGCTCGGACTGGTATACTCGTTCAGGCTCGGAAGTAGTCTCGGGAACCGAGGACGCAAGCCAATTAGGAACCTCGGGGGCGTAGTACCTTAGAAAAGCCCGGCTGAGAATCGTATCGTTCTCATCCTCGTCCTTTTCCTCGCGGCCTCGAAGCTGTCCCCTAATACGACTCCACATTGTCCTGCTGACAAATTCGGCTGTGGATTTTAAATTGAAAGCGGACAATCGCTCAGTAATCGTAACAGGTATTTATAGACGAAACACCACTCCTACATCTCAATTGAATGGAATAGTATGCATAGAACAATAGATATAGGTAGAAGGTGTGGCAGCGTGTTGTGTAGGAATATGATTTTATGCGATTGTGTGTTATAAGATTGTATGTTATGAGATTGTATGTTATGAGATTGTATGTTGTGCGATTGTATGTTATGCGATTGTATGTTATGCGTTAGTGTGGTATATTACATGGGTGTACTCATGGGTGGGTAGGCAGAAGACTTACATAACATGGCAAATCGGGTAGAGAGGATAGTTAGGCAGAAGATCCACGACAGTATCTACTTCAAAACCAGATGTAACAGGATAAACGCAGCCGACTTCTGTGACCGGGCTGTGGAACTGACGTCAATTGCCGGCTTGGTGAACTCGCGGCCGTCGCCGTTTGTGTGTTTGGTGTATAAACTCGCGCTCATTTCGCCAAGCTCGGAAATCATTACTGAGATGCTGCACCAGCCGTATTTCAAGTACCTGACTGCGCTGGCTGCGTTCTATGTTAGACTCGTTTACAACCCAATCTATGTGCACGAGCTGCTGGAACCCTTATATGCAGACTATCGCAAACTCAGGCTTGTAGACAGAAACAACTGCTGCAAAATCGTACATATGGACGAGTATATAGACGCTCTGCTTACTTCCGAGCGGTACCTCGATCTGCTGCTTCCTAATATGCCATCACGGGCCAAACTCGTTGAAATAGGGCTGGATTTAAGACCCAATTTGCTGGCGTGACAATTAATGAGGTACAAATCGAGCAAAAGTAGAGCGGTTTATGATTAATGAATAAATAAAAAAAGGGTCGAAGGCATTATAGAAGAATCAGAAGAATCAAACGGAATCAAACGGAATCAGAAGCAATTAGGCACCGCGTCTTTTAATGGATCCACGTGAACCCCTTCCACGGTCTGCAGTATACGGAGTTTGGCGTCCTCCTCTTCCTCTTCCTCTGAAAGCACCTCTTCCCCGTCCTCGGCCGCGCACTATAGACCCGCCGCGGCCTCTAATAGGGGTATTAGAAGCAAGAGTCGAAGGGTTAACTGGTCTGTCGGTACGCAGCCTTCTCTCGTCCTGCTTGATCATCGTGTCTAGCGGCAGCGTTTCCGGTAGTATATAGTGTCTAATAGTGTTCCCGCGCAGGTTAATTGTATCCATTGAGACTGGATCTTCGTTCTTTACTGTCATTTTCGCGTCCTTCAAAACGGTGTTCATATTAGGCGCGACACTGACCACTGTTCCGGCAACAACTGTGCCGTTTTTGAGTTCTATTTGGACGTACTCGGACGTCAGTTTCATTAAAAACCGGACTAACTGCATTGTGAAAACTCCCGAACCGGATGCTGAGTAAGGGTTCAAGCCCAAGCCAATATGGCTGGCTAACTTGGCTAACTTGGCTATTTGATTCATGAACTCAAACTGGCTGAAACTACGCAATTGATCTGGATACAGCTACTAATGGTTCAGTGTCTTACTTAATTGATGCTACATTCTAGTTAATCCAGCAAGAGCTAGCGAGAGGCCCGAGTAATCACCGAGGCCATGCTCTGCTGGCTGCTCACCTGCGGAAGCCGTTTCCCGTTGTTCATATGGCACTCCTCCTCTGGAGTGTCCGGGGTCAGCGGGCTGTCTGCGTTTCTCTCGTTTTCGTCGTACACTGAGCTAGAGTCTCCTTCGCCAATGTACTCAATGGGATACTCACAGAAATCCTGCGAGGAGACCAAATCTTCCGTCATTGACTGCCGCGTTTTCATGCTGTATACCTCTCGTTCATCGCCGCAGTCCATAGTATCGATTTCGGCCGACATCCATTGCTTCTGCAGCTTGCCGTCGAGGTTCATCATGGATTTCGACATCCTCAGCAACGGGTTAGTCCCGTACTGGCTCGTCCGATTGCACGTTTGCGATCCGGAACTGGCTAGACCGCTGGTTAGACCGCTGGTTTGAATAGCCTGCATCAATGTCTGCCGGTTGCTTTTAGTCGCAGTGAACAGATTGCCGATATCGTTAATATCCTCTCCGTCCATACGGCGCATAGTGCTGCGCACAGGCGCGGTTTGGTACGAGAGCACAGGATTTGTGATAGCCAGAGTGCCCATTTTGTGCTGCTCGGCCTTGATTTCGTTAGCTTGCATGGCTTTGAAATGGTCTTTCACCATAAACGCGTACGCGTTGAACGTGTCTACCCAAATATGGTTCGGCGGGTTGTTCACCAACCGGTCGCGGATATCGTTGATGGTTCTAATGACCCTCTCGATATTCGCGAGCAGCTGCGACTTCTTGTTCATTAGCTGCGGATGCACTTTGGCTTTCTCGCGCTCTATTTCCGACAACTTCTCTAAATGAGAGCACGCGCTTTTAGTAGACCAGTGTGCGCGGAACCGGTAATGACGCACGGACTGCCGGAATTGACGCATAACGCTCTCATTAGCGGTTTTGAAGTCGGGAACGGCTTTAGGAAGTGACGCAACTGGCGGACTGTGGTCAACAGGGATCTCCCACGCGTCAATTGGCCGGACTGGCGCGCGGTTCATTTTGGCCTCGAATTCGTACTGCCGGCGGAGACGCATGTAAAGCCCTTTCAGGTTGCGGCTCTTGGTCGTGAACGTGCCTTTCAAGTCACTCGACCGTTTGACGTAAATATCCCGCTGTTTTATCATTGCTTTTTCTAGCCGGGCCTCTTCCTGTTCATGCTGCTCGAGAATGGCCAGGTATTTCTGCTCGTCTTTCAGCAAATCGCTCACGAACAGCTCTACATCGAGGATATCGTTTATTCGGGTAATTGCTAGTTTAATTTGCTTGTTCCGCTCACGAAGAACAAATGTCCGGTCCATTGGGTGCAAGTGAGGTGCCTGTGTTTACTTTGGGGCAAGGTCTTCCTTTGACTTGTGGTCGGTATGACAAAGGTTTAATTAACTTATGCGTCTTGTATGCATGCGGCGCGCTAGCGAAACGCGCTTCTGTAGAGTCCACAAAAAATTGCTGCAGTTCTAAGTAAAAGCGCGCTGTTCTCAATATAATTCTCTAAACAACTGTCAATAATATCTTTTCATCTTTTAACTTATTTGCTAAGAAACCCGAAATAACACTGCAATATGGAGATTAGCTTATGGTTGACGCATACATGCATACTGTACGTACTGCTTATGCGTAGCTAATGCGGCCGCATTAAGCTATACTGGCCCATCCTGCTTAAAGGACTTATACGGAAATATGCGATGACATATGCAAATCATTCATACATAGACTCTTTACTTATCCGCTTACGGAAATGTTTTACTATAGTAGTATAAGCGAGCAGTACGCACCTTAATAGTGTCCAAACATAGACACGGTGGGCTGGTGGGTGTACATGCAGGTGAAATCGGCCGAACAGGGCCGAACATGTATAAAATCGAGTAATGAAAGTAGTAGTAAAAAAATTGTTAAATTTGTATTAATCCATTCTGTTCAAATATTAATATAAGTGCAATTAATTTCTCAAAACTCTTTCTCTTTATAAAGATACACCCAGAATCAGTATAATGCCGAACATACGATGACACAACACAGTACTCAATTGTAAATACGGGTGGTGCCCTAGAGTAATAGGCGTTTGGGGAACAAAATTGGTAACATTTTATCTTTTTACACTAATTGTGCAAGGTGTGTCGAACGAAATTTTGTAAACACTTTATGTTCACAGTTTATGGCCCAAAGTAGTGAGTTTCTGTTTACGAACCTAACCACTGCATACAAAGATATGAAATCTGGAGTTAGGGTTTCACATGTTTTTGTGCACACTCAAGGGCTCAAGTTTTCACATTACAGTGCTGCGGAACGTAAAAGTATTTTTTTCTAGGAGCATATTATTTCGATATGAAGTTTATACGTATGTAAAGAGTATAGTAGAGTTTCGTCGATCAAATAACGTGTAACCACCAAATTGGCATCAGAATTGTGTTTGTCTATATGCATCTAGTCGAACCCCTTACCCATTTTGGCAAAAGGTATATCTACCGGACGGTGGATCTATCCACACACAACAAAGAAACAAGCCACAAGTGATTCATTATGTACCACTCAGTTCTTAGACGCCAGGTGAATGTCGATCAAGGGTTACACGCCTCGGATTACGAACATTTCCCTGAACCGTATATCACGCACAACGAGGTCCCTTACACTCAACCTTATCTGCTGCAAGAACACCAAGTGTACACACAACCCGCAGCTGAGAAGATCAATGTGGCTAACGAAAGCAGCTACATGACTGTCGGCTCGCACTACGACGACAGGTACGCTTACCAGTTACTAGACAGCGCCGGAAGCGACGTTTCCGAAGTTTCTACTGACACGTCGTACTCGTGTCCTGCATCGCACAACAGCTCTTTCAACGAAGAGGTCGCATCGGCTACTAGCCACACATCGCATTACACGCATGACTCGAGAAGAGCCAGCAGCATTGGTTACCACGCCATGCTGTACAACCAGCAGCCCCCCGCGCGGTCTATTGCGTCTCTCTCTTCGAGTTCTGTTACATCTCTAGTACCCAGTCCTGTCAAGTCGAGCTATCCATTGATGTGCTCGTCGCCTACCGAGCTTTCCGGGACCGGCTTCGCTAGCCTTCTTAACTCTTTACAAGCCAACGACGACTGCTGCAAGTACCTCAAATTCGATGACTGCGAGTGCGCGCCGCCAGTTGAAGTCAAGACTGCAGTCAAGACTGAAGCCGCACCCGAAGCCAAGACTGATGTCAAGACTGATGTCAAGACTGATGTCAAAACTGATGTCAAAACTGATGTCAAAACTGATGTCAAAACTGAAGTCGAGACTAAAATCAAGGCTGAACCAGAGACTGAAGCATATTTCCCCATCACTGATCGCATCCCCATTGTTGAAATAAAGGTTCCAGTTGTTGGAGCCAAACGCCGGAAGCTTTTAAAACAATCTAAACAAATGAAATGCATAAAAACGGAACCCTCTCTTTTAGAACTACCTGACGAACTGCCGCCGAAGAAAGTATGTTCCAAAATCGATCCGTTTATGAACCCCGACGACCAGGAACGGTTAAGACTTGTTTGGGAAGAGAAATTGAAGACGATGCGCACTTCGCCGCCGGTTGTTTACGACAACGGAAAGAAACGGGCCAATGTCGCTGGCGCTAAAGCCACTAACTGCGGTTTAGACAGACAAGTTTTCGAGATCAGGAAACTGATGAAAGAGAACGGGTACACTGTTGCCACGACCAAATGCAATAAATGGGCGTGCTCTATTTGTTCTCAGAGATTCACCACGAAATCATTGGCGGAAAGACATTTGACTATGCATCTCGGCTTCAGCGCGTTCGAATGCGCGGGCTGCAGCGCGCGGTTTGTGCGTTACGACTCGGTGATGGCGCATATGCGCACGTCCTGCAAGAACCCGTGCCCTCTCGGCACACCCACTAGGAAACGGGCAGTCAAGAGAGAAGAAGACGAGAGTTTGGTGAAGTATTTAGTAGAGTAAAGCTTCGCTCGCCTTTTGTAACGCGCGATGACGTCTTGACGCAACCCTGTCACAACCACAACCCGTAATGAATAATACCCTTATAAACAATCTAATGAATACACCGTGTCTGCATATATACAACCATCACAATACAACCATCACAATTCAATCGTCATAATACAACCATCGCAATACTGCATGTTATCATTTGCATGGTGTTCGCAATGGCGTCGCATCCGGGGCTCAAGTCTATACTCCGCATGACAGCGTTATCGCGTGTGCAGACATATTAGCATATTAGCATGTGCGACGCATGCATGCGGTTAATAACAGGCTAAGGGTAGTAATCACCCCTTAATTTAGCGACTCGCGGAACTGGACGAACATATGCAAGGAGTTGAACGAATACAAGAAAGCCGTATGTAAACGATTAAAAATGCAATTCAACTCACTAGTTTTTCTAAAAAAAAAAGTAAATATAAACCAGCGAGAAAAAAATTACGAATAGGCTGTGAAGTAAGGAAAGGTTAGGGTTCTTTTTCGTGAAGTCGAAGTGCAGTTTTCTGTTAGATCGAATTTGCCAGCCCCAAAACAGAAGGACAGAATGCGCATTTTGCACCGTCTCAGGCACGAGCAGCCAATTATAGGCCGTGACGGGCCTACAGGGACGTGGTACATCCGTATTCCCATGTGGCTGCAATCGACGATTCTTATTTTCACTATCGGTGTTCTATCGCTGGTTCTGCTACTCTGTATCAGCGCTACACAGACATGGTACTTCTCGCAGAAGCTAATGAACAACAGGCTCTCGAATTTCGCGACCATGATCGCGCTACAGATCGAGCAGGACTTTTCAGCCTCGCGGAACTATTTAATGACAGCGAGCTCGATGTCGAGTTTAGTGAAGTTTGTCACAAGTTCTAACAACCGCAACGTGTCAATAACCGACTGGAACAATCTAGAGCGCGACGTCAACGTCCAGTTCTCTGTCAATCCCAATATGCTGAACATGAAACTGTACAACGAAAACATCAGCGAGATCTACACTTACAGACAGCAGCAGGATTCCGGCGGGTTTGCTGGTCTGCAGAACAATCTACCTCCTAGAGAATGTTTTCCCCTTAGTTTCCCTGAGGAATGGGACTCGATGATGGACGGGTTGAAAACGACTCCAGACGGTGTGCTTTCGAAACTGACCTCAGCTACAGTATTAAAGGACAAGGTTATTAGTTTAGCGTACTCGGTTACATGTGTGATCATGCAGCTTCCGGATTTCAGCGAGACCGTTTTCGACGAGCGCATTGACGCAGTGATTTCTCAGAATGCTTTGAAACGCGATACCTCTGAGTCGTCGAACGAGGTGCTGGGGTACGCGACGTTTATGTTCACAAAGGAACTCGATTTCTCGTCGAGCACAAAGTCGCTGTTTTTTGACGAGTACCAACCCCTGATCGTGCGCGAACAGGATATAGTTCTGGACAAGGGAACGGCTTCACAGGGCGTGTTCAACTTCACTTTGCCGTATATCGGCCCTGAGAAACAGTATGTCATGAACCTGACGTGCCCAATTGCGCAGTTTCCTATTCTGCTAAACGCGTTAGGAATAGCGCCGAACTCCTCGGTCGCTATTGTGACTACTGCCTCAAACGGTTCGTACACTACAATCACGTCCACATCTTCACGGTCTACAACCAGTACATCCTCTACAACGTCTACATTGCCGTCCGACAACGCGACAAGTCCAAACAACACATCTGTTCTGACATCCACGAAATCCAGAACATCAACATCCACCTCTTCATCATCTTCATCCTCATCATCTTCCTCGTCATCTTCATCCTCATCATCTTCTTCATCTACAGGCTCGACTGACCTTAGCACAATCTCCACAACATCATCACTCACGACTGAAGCAACATCTACAAACAGCACAATCACCCAGCATTTCGGCGTTCTACATAGACGCGCCGATATCAACACAAGACCGAAAGAGGTCTACCAAATAAAGGCAAACCCTGCTAGACCTATGAAACGAAGCTACGACTCGATCAGCGCCAACTCGCTGGCTTCAGGCAAACTGAACGGCGCCGATCTGCGCACGACCTCGCCAATCAACAAGAAAAGCAGTATAGGGTACAGCTACGCCAATATCTTCAACGAGAAATGGTTAGTATTTGTCCAGATATCCCAGAAAGAAGCGTTTGTGGCCGCTGTGCATCTCCGGAAACTCGTTATTGGCGTTGGCGTGGGTATTTTAAGTGCCGTGGTGTTTATTATGCTGCCTCTCAGTAGATGGCAGACGCGCGGGTTATACGTGATCTACCAAAACATGCGGCTAAGACCGATGTTCGTACAGGACGAAGACGATTCTGGAGTCAACGACTACGAAAAAGACGGAGACAAGCTACGTGCAAGAGCCGAGAAAGAAGGAACTTTAGGAACTTTGGGGTCTGATAAAGACAAGCTCGATACTACTGACACCGAGTCTTTAGACGAGTCCACAGTCACCTCTTCTCAGCCGCACCAGTCTCCTCATTCTAAACACACTGCTCGGTCTGCACGCTCGGCGCGCTTGTCAACGCATTCCGAGCATGTCAACACCGAGAACTCGAATGTATCCACGCACTCCACGGGGTCAACGCATTCAACCGAATCCACGGATTCTAGCGAGTCTGGGTCTAATGAGTATAAAACCCAAGGCAAATTCTCGATCCCGCAGCCGCTGCCGACATTGAACAGATGGTACCACGACGAATTAGACGAGCTTATTTACGAGTTCAATAACATGGTCCAGAAACTGAATGTCCAGTACTGGAATCTAGAAGACCAGATCAGAATCAGGACCCGCGAGGCTCAGAAAGCACGCGAAGTCACTGAGAAGGCCAATGCCGCAAAAACAGAGTTTATTGCCGTTATCAGTCACGAACTGCGAACCCCGTTGAACGGGATTATGGGCTTGACTGCAGTCAATGTTGAGGAAAACGATATTAACAAAATCCGGACAGGGCTGAAACTCATTATAGAAAGCGGCCGGATGTTAATGGACTTGCTCGACGAGTTGCTGGAACTGTCGAAGAGTTTAGTAGGGGTCGAGCCTCAAGTCAGAGAGTTCACTCCTGAGCATTTGCTGGAAGTCCTTCCGAATATCTTTGAAGCAAGGGTAAGACCGATCACGGCCTCGTTTTCGTTACTGACGTCGCCGTGGAGTTTAGCGAAAGTTAAATTAAAAGGCGATTTAGACCATGTTGTGCAAATATGTCTTTCGTTTATGTCGAACGCTATGAAATTCAGTCCTAAAAACGGGCACGTCAAGGTCCTTCTTTCGTTGAAACCATTAGTACCTGACGTCGACCCGTTTATTAAACTAGAAGCCTATGAGCCCGACTTCAAACCCAACGGGGTTATGGAGATCGTCGTCAGTGACAACGGCGTCGGAATGTCGCCGTCTCAATTGAATAAAGTGTTTGATCTGTTTGTTCAGGGCGACGAACCTATGCGGCGCAGTTACCGCGGCGCCGGTTTGGGAATGGCGTTGTCGAAACAGCTGGCAGAAGGAATCGGCGGTTATGTTACTGTCTACAGTTCTAAGGGCATTGGATCGTCGGTGATGGTGCGCGTGCCTGTGCAGGTCGTGGACAGGGTCCCAAGGAGTATTTGGGATATGTCTACTGAACCAATTGCTGTCAAATCCAACGACGTGTTTGCGACTACCTCGGTGGAGTGCGGTATAGTGAAAAGACTGTATACCCCTACCGAGTCAACGCCTACACCTTGTCCTTCAGTCGATCAGACGCCTCCTTCGCCGTTCAATAACGCGTTCTCAGTGCTAGCGCCTAAATTAGGCCGGCATGTCTACCAGTCGCCGTCTAAGGGAATGAACATATTAAACAAATCGTCGCCAGTGTCGAAGCTGCTAAGAACGCATCACGTTCCTACTTACCACCACAGAAGCACTGTGTCACACAGTTCACAGGCGTCGCAACCGTCTAAAAACAGCGAAGAAACGAACTCGAATTCGCATTCCAACTCGAACTCGCATTCCAACACCCATTCCAACTCGAACTCGCACTCGAATTCACACTCGAATTCACACTCGAACTCTAACTCGCATACGACTTCGCATATCCATACCGAGTCTGGCGACCATTTCCAAGACCTGGTTCCCTCGCCAAGCCCGCCGTTGAACCCGGACGAGCCGCTGTTCACGATTCTGCCAACTGAGGACGTTTCAATAACCTCTAAGTCTAAAGAAGACTCTACTGACTCTGAATCCTCTAAACCCGAACTCAAGCGGGTCCTGCTGGCTGAAGACAACATGATCAACCAGAAAGTAATGAAACAAATGCTGGTGAAATGCGGTATCGACGCTGTCGATTGCGCAAACAACGGCGAAGAAGCGGTTAAACTCGTCGAACAGTCGATAGTCGACGGCGTTCATTATAACCTCATTCTTATGGACATCTCAATGCCGATTCTGAACGGACTTGAAGCGTCTAAACTTATCCGTGTCGACCTCGGCTACCCGTACCCGATCGTCGTGTTGACGGGGTACAGCGACATGGAAACGCGAAACGCGTGCCTGGAGTGCAATATCCAGGACGTGTTGACCAAACCCATTATGATCGGCGATCTCCGCCGCATCCTTTCGGTCTACGCGAAATGACCAACTAATTCTGTATAGACTACTTCTAATGATTCTTTTATGATTCTTTTATGATTCTTTTATGATTATGCAGTGTACAAATATGTAAGGTGACGTGCATATGTAGTGCGATTATGCGATGCACCCTGATTATGCAGTCGCATGTGCAGTCGCGACATATAGTTCAATGATCAGGCTGGCTCCAGCAGTCGGGAACCATTACAAAGTACCGTTCCATGCTTTCTCGGAACCGGTTCTTATACTGTTTCGGCGAGATCACCGTGGGTTCCTTAACGCCAGTGGCCGCCGTCCGCGCTTTGACCCAGCTCTCGACTTTCTTGTCCCAGGTATAGGTTCTGATGTAGTCAATAACGCCAGCAACAATCGTCTTTTTCTCCATATCCAAGCCGATCACCAAAGAGTAGTCCATGATATTCATCTTTGTTAGAAACAGAGTGTCGTTGTACAGCGACGCCCGCAGCGTGCGTTTAGAATGTTCGTGCACAAACAGCGGCGTGTCGTAGATATACTCGACCATGTTCTCATCTAAAAGCACTTCTTTCGCTTTGCCGGTCTCGGTGACACGGCGATTGCGCATAGACCCCTTCAAATCAAAGAATTTAGTCGACTTGTCGCAGTAGAACACGTTCTCCATAACAATAACATACATTTTCACGCTCGGCGACGCGTTGCCCTTGCGAATAGTCACTTGGTAAACCCCGAATAACTTCGCAAGCATGGTTGGGAGGTCATGAAACAGGGCTTGCGACATGTACTCGAAGTAAGAAGGCGCGAAGGTGACGAAAGAGTCGAATTCCGCATGTGTCAACTCCTTGATAATGAACCTGTCATCAGAAGTTTTGAAAAAAGACGAGCCGGACTTGCCGCCAGTCGAGTCCCAGAACCCGCATCGCGATAAACTCTGGATATACTTGTCGGGCTGGATACATTTCTGGCGTAGAGCGTCGAACTGTTCACAAAAGAAGACTTTACAGCTCATTTTCGTGTTGTTTCTGTCGAATTGGTAACGCATGTGTGTGCCCGTTTGCCGCAACATCGTCTTTTCCAGGCCGCTAATACTGTCTTCGGCGGTTTTCTTTACAAAGAATTCCTGTACGCGCGATTTATAGTCCGGCAAACTCAGGCAAAACGCGATTAACGAGCTAAGCTCTTTTTCTCTAACAACAACTGTCGAGTTCGTGAAGTAATGCTGCTGGTTGTCCAGCACGTTCTTAATACTGCTCCATCCTGTAGTCGTGCGTTCGGTCCATAAATTAGTGAGCGACTGCAGAATCGACTGCTTCGGCTCTTTGCGCTCGTCTGGCAATTTCAGTTCGGGTTCTGGCTCAATAATGTCTTCAAACACTTCGGCCACGGGGTGCCGCATATTAATTTCCTGCCGTTCTCGCAGTTCCTGGCGTTCCCGCTCGAGTTTCTGTTCGAACTGTTTAGAGAGTTCTTCAATACTGTACTCGTTCTCGCCGTCGTGATCTTGAAGGTTTTGCAGTTCATGAGGTTCTTGTTCTTGCTCTTGATGTTCTTGCGGTTCTTGTTCTTGCTCTTCTTGTTCTTGCAGTTCTTGTGGTTCTTGTGGTTCCTGAGGTTCCTGCGGTTCCCGAGCTTCGTCGCTGGTGGAAACCGTCTTGTCATTGGTAGGAACTGTCTCACTGGGTGTTTGTTTGGCCGCATCGCTAGGATTGGTGGGATCCATTAACCCTCTAATATGCTGAGCGGCTACTTGATGAAGATCCTTTTCCTGGGGATAAACAACCTTGTCCAGACTAATAAAGTCTGACTGCCACTGGTCGACAAGCACTTGGTAAACCTCGAAGATCTTGTTCAAAGAGAGGTAGTCATAAGGCTGTGTCTCTTCGTTCAATTGAGACAACTGGTTCAAAACAAGCTGCTCGTCGGTCTGCAGTTTCTGAAGAAGCTGGTTAACGCTCTGAATTACTGGATCTTTATCAATATCCTCCTTCAGTTTCGAGCTTACAGACTCTAAATGGTCTTTAATACTCCCCCAAAACGCAGTCAAATTGCTTTTGAGTTCGTCGAAGTAGCGCTGTTTCAGCGTGATTTCGGAGTGCGGGTCCCAGTTCAGTGATTTCGGAGGGCCGTATACCTCGTTGATGTCTACATTCGAGTACTCGACGCTGACCGCATAGTCCTGCCACCCGAAATACCTGACATGGTCTTTATAAATATTATGTGTGCATGCGCTTGCCCGCATTTTCAAGTACTCTCCGTATAAACTGAGCTCCAGGTACTTGCCCATTGAGTATTTCCATGTTGTGGAGCTCATTGGGACTACTGGCATCTGCTGTTGACACACTTTACAGTACGACCACATCAGAATACTGTCCTGCAGCCCAGGCACTCGGCACGGGTACTCTGAGGTCCTAATAGTGACTGACCGTGTTCCGCTGACGTAGGAAGCGTAGTGCTTCGACATGCGGTGATTACACCCCTCTAAACACTGCTGCTCGGCCTTCAGAATCGTGCGCTCGACAAACCGGCCTAGCGTCTCGTCAGTGCTTAGATAGAACTCGATAAGCTGCTGCTCAGGACCGATACACGGGGTCTCGGTCTCAATGCAGACTGAGCTGTACAGAATAATCAGGTTCTGGTGGGCAGAGGGGTTGAATATGTACGGGTTCATAGCCTCGTATTTCGCCCACTGGTCTGCAGCGGCTACCCATTTATTCCGCCAGTTCTCGAGCTCGCATTGGAGCACATATTTGTCCACTTTCGAGTAGGCGTTGTCCAGCTGTAGATCGGTTCTCACCACCAGGTCTTCTAATTCGTGCGAGAGTTTTTGAAGAAACGGGGTCCCGTAGTCTACAAACGGAGAAGAAGAAAGAACCATAGCCGGTTTCTCAATACTGCTTGGCAATTGCACAAACTGGTCTCGCATTAAAGCCGTTTCTGCTTTTAAACTGTAGCATATCTCGGTCATGACCTCGATAACTACTTTAATCACGCCGCTGATCTCGGTGTCGCCTCTAATAATGGCACATCTACCAGGATCGCTGCTGTTCACAAAGAAGAAAAAGAAGAACTTCGCGACGTTTTCGTGTCTGTACGCGCGCACTTCAAACGTTTTACATGTTCCCAGCATTGGCGCGTTCTGCAGTTTGTCGGCAGAGTACAGAACTGTTGTGTTCACGATATTTCCGAGCCGCATAAGCGCCGATTCTCTGATATACTGACCGACTGCGATCCCGTTCGACTGTAGCATGTCGATCGCCTCGCCACAAATATGCTGAGTGCTGAGAAGAAGCGTTGGTTTCAAAGTAGTTATTCTGGCTACCAGTTTCTTCAGAAACTCTTTCTGCTGCGCCAGAACCGGTTCTAAACTCGTGTACCTGCCATTGCGTCTGTAATCGATGGGAAACGCAATAAGCAAGATCTGCGGAGAGAATATTTTAGTCGGCATGCTGGCTCTAGCCAACGAATGAGTAAAAACTGTCCCGTTAATTACTTCAATGTCTTCAGCGATCCCACCAGGAATACGCTTGATTTTCACCCACTCTCGCGGCGAGATCTTGTCGTTCAGTTCAAGGTGAAGACCAGCAGCCACCTGGTGCAACGGCCCTGAGACTACATGGTTCCACTCTTCAGGGTCGAGGTCGCTATCTTTAAGTAGTTGATCTAAAAAGAAACTGAGGTACGCAAGCGATGCATTGTTCAGTTCTACTGAAGCGCAGTCTGTGAATTTCGCCGTGCTGTACTGAAAAGCGTCATGAGCAGCCTGAGGAGTCCCCGTAAACGATGGGATCCTGAAACTATCAGGTGCATGGCTCGTGAACGACGAGACCGAGTTGCCGCGGTTCCTGAAAGCGCGCGGAGTAAGCAGAAACGATCTGGCGACATGCAATTCGTCGTTCAACCGCATCGAGTAGTTCTCAGAATCACTACTGTCGTCGTAATCAGCAGCTGCTTGAGTCAACACACTTGTATCGCCCTCGTCCGAGCTCGAAGCTGACGCAATCGCGTCTTCGCACGCTGAACAAATCCGTACAGTCCCTTTAGCCCCGCACCGCGCGCCGTCAGTGAGATGCGTGCAAGTAGAGCAGAAAATCTGCCCGCAGACTCGGCAGTGGTGTTTCCTTCTAAGTGTTGTGAACACGCGATTACACCCATAACACGAGATCGCCGACTCGTCTTTCATCCAGAACTCTTTTGACAGCTGTTTGCGTGCGGGTTTGGCGCGCGCTTTCGATAATTGGAACGCGAGGTACGCTTTACTCGCGCTAGAACTAACGCTGAACACAGACTCTGTGTCTCTACGCAGTCTATCGTCCTTTGACGGCGGTTGCAGCATTCCAGAAGAGCTCTGGGATTGCATCCCGGGCTGCATTATTGGTTGCAGCGGTTGCAGAAGAGGAACTGCAGGCTCGGTGTCTAGAGCCACGCTTGCGAGCGATTGAGTAGGAATACGTAGAAGCAGCGGCCGTTCAGGCTCGATGATCGGTGTAGACTGCGTCCTAATAGACGGGGCTTGCGAGACCGAGGCAGACGAGGCTTTCGACTGCGGTTTCGAGGGCAGCTCGTCTTTACGCACGAATTGCAGCATGTTGCTGGCTACGGAGTGCAGTTTCGTGTACAGCGACGGCTGCGGCGGCTCCTCCTCGACAGGAGGGAACGACGTGAGCGACATTGACTTGCACCCGGAATGACGCTTGTTGTCGGTACTTGTACACTGCAATTAGTAGTTAGTAGTAGTTGGTAGTAGTTACTAGTCCCAGAAAGTGTTGATTAGTCAGCATGAGATTGAAACTTGTTCTTGTGATGCTAACTGTGGCATTGGCGGCGCCGCATTTAAAGTACTGGTACCGCCAGTTTTTCACGAAAGTCAAGCCGTTCGATCTGCGGAACGGCATAATCGCCCCGCTGCTTGTTCCTAGAGTCCCGAACTCGCTAGGCCATGTTATTGCCGAGAAGCATATTACGCATATTCTGGAAACAGCAGGCTGGACAGTCAAGGAACACTCGTTTGAAGCCAAGACACCTATTGGAAAGGTTCCAATGACGAACATTCTAGCCAGTTTCGGCGACACTAGTAAAGAGAAACCGAAGTACACGCTAGCGGCTCATTACGACTCGAAACCGTCGCCAGAAGGGTTTATTGGCGCAATTGACTCGGTGTATTCATGTGCATTGCTTCTACGGCTTGCCCAGTTAGCAGAAAAGCGAGATTTGAAGGAATCGTTCGATCTTATTTTCTTCGACGGCGAGGAAGCGTATGAACAGTGGACCGAGGAGGACAGTACTTACGGAAGCCGCGAACTGGCTAGGAAAATGAACGATGAGAACAATTTGCCTAGTACTTTAGTGCTGCTGGACCTGATTGGATGCGAGAACCCGCCGATCCCGTCCTGGTTCGCAAGCACACATTCATTGCACAAGAAACTGCACGCATTGAACCCGAAACTCGTTGGCGGCAGACCCGTTCATGAGTACGGCGGGTTTATGCAGGACGACCATATTCCTTTCCTTAGATTAGGAGTCCCAGTTCTGCACCTTATTCCCACACGGTTCCCAGACGTCTGGCACACTCTTGACGACAACGCCGAGTGTTTAGACGAGGAAACGATGTACGCATGGCTCGATTTGTTCGAGAAGTGGCTGTTCAAGTAGATCCACAAACACTCTTAACTCTCTGAACAGACAATGAACATACAATGAACAGATTCTGGAAAGACAATGGAAAGACACTATCCATGGCGGAACCACTTCATTCCAAGCCACGCGAGCAAAGCCCAGAGCCAGAAAACGGTCGGGAACATACACAGGAAAAGAACATGGTAATTCTGCAACGGCCAGCCGGTCTCTTCCTCGAAAACCGCATGGTTAGCAGGCGAGGGCGGCGCGAACACGAGGAAATACAGCAATGGGATCCCAACAGCGTAGGTCCCGATCAGAATCAGCGAACCTATAAGTTTCTGGTTCTTGATCTCGCGTTTAGGCGGAAATCGCGGGTTCAGCTTCATTTCAACCTTCACGCGTTAATTACGCGTTATGATTAGGTAATCGTGCCACACTTCGCGTCACCCATTGAATTGCGGAGCGACAGAGGGTGTATACTAGTGGACATTGATTAGCATTTTAGCTCTATTTGTTTTATTTCCCTTTTTTTTTGCTAATAGTCTGTGATTGATTGTGTACTGTTTTGTGTACTGTTTGTATACTGCACTGCGCAGCGTATAGTTTCGCGTTTAATTTGTTAAGTCGCATTGCTGTGCTTACTTTACAGCGTCGTACTTACGCTATCGGATATCGCTTACATACGCCATGCGTTCAGTCGTGCTCGCGCTTCTGACGTTTTTAACAGTTGTTAGATCCCACGAATGCTTCAATTGCGCGGCAGGAGGGCATTGCCTCCATTTTGCCGACTGTAACGAGTTTTCTGGGCTCTGCGACTGCCCGTCCGGCTTCGGCAGCGCTAACTGCTCTGTTCCGCAATGCGGCTCGCTGGCTAGAGGCGCTAACCGCCCATTAAGAGAATTCGGCACAGAATGCCAGTGCGACGATGGCTGGGACGGCGTCAATTGTAATATGTGTCAACAAGACAGCTCGTGCGGCGCGTTTATGCCTGGCGGCCAGTCTCAGGAGGCGCGGTGCTATAACGGCGGTGTTTTGGTTAATGAAAACAACCATTTCTGCGATGTAACAAACGCGAAAATCAAGGATACGCTGGCTGGAAGAAACGCGCAGGTCTCGTTCGGTTGTTCAAAGGATTCGTTGACGTGCGATCTGCAGTTATGGGTAGACTCTGTAGAGAGTTTCTTTTGTAAATTCAGCGAGTGCGAGTTCGACGGCACTGAGTACAATTGCGCAAGCATTGAATGCGAGTGTCAAAAGGGCGAGCTGCTATGCGGAAAAGAAGGGTCTATTGATTTGAGCGTCTGGCTAGAGAAAAGCGTTAAAGGGCCTGGCAAATTGAAATGCGATGAGGACATGAAATGCAGCTTCGAAGAGCCCGAAATGAATAAACTGATTAAATACGTGTTCGGCGATCCCAGTATCGAGCTGCAGTGTGTCTCCTCAGAGTGTCTTCACTACAGCCAGGTTCCTGGGTACGAACAGCCTATAAATGAAGGCATTTCGCTGCAATTCATTATTATCTCGTTTGTGCTGGCATTCACAGTGCTTATGACAGTGTTTGTATTCTTAAAACAGGCGAACTCGTCGGTAGAGTTGATGTCACGTGATTTGGCAGTAGAAGAGCCAGTGGCTTCAGTTCAGCCATTAGGACTGTACTTTGAAGACATTGGATACGAAATCAACGAGAAACAGATCCTTTCGAATGTGACGGGTGCAGTCCCGCCGTCTAGAGTGCTTGCGATCATGGGCGGATCGGGTGCAGGCAAGTCAACGCTGCTAGACATTCTTGCCGGCAAGCACAAACAAGGGAAAGTCAACGGAAATGTGTACCTCAATGGGCAGAAACTTACTAGTGGAGGCTCTTTGACCAAACTTGTGGGGTTTGTCGATCAATCAGACTCGGTGTTGGTTCCTACATTGACTGTTTACGAGCATGTCGTTTTCAGCGCTAGGTTGCGGCTGCCGCGCAGTATGAAAGACGGCGCGGTTCAATTGCGTGTTTACGACACGCTGCGCGAACTAGGGATCGAGCACCTGGCTACTCGCAGAGTCAAAGACGGGTTGAGTGGAGGAGAACGCAGAAGGGTCTGTATAGCGTGTGAACTGGTAACTTCGCCTAGTGTTCTGCTGTTGGACGAGCCTACTTCTGGTTTAGATGCGTACAGTGCTCACAGCGTTGTTGAGACGCTGATCAAACTGTCGCAAACGGCTAGCAGGACGATCGTGTTCACGATTCATCAGCCGCGCGCTAATATTGTTGCTTTGTTTGACAGGATCCTGTTGCTGGCCGCTGGTCGCGTCGTTTATACTGGCCCGTGCACTGATGCAAGGCCGTACTTCGAGTCTGTAGGCTACTCTTGTCCTGCCGACCAGAATTTCGCCGATTACATTGTCGACTTGAGTATGCGTGCCTCTACTAGAACCTTTGCTCCCTACACAGACAGCAATGGCGAAGACAGGAATGGTAATGCAGATAACGGCAATGGAAATGCAGACGGAGATGCAGACGGCAGCAGAGACGGAGACGGAGGCGAGTATTTCGGAGACAGCACGTTCTCAGCACATTCAGGCCCCTCTTCAGGCCCTCTTCATGCTGACGCCAACGCATCTTCGGCATTACAAGACGCAAGCAGTATTCTTTCTGACGACTGCGACTTGTCAGTGCACAACGATCCTCTGAATGTGGATCTGGCCCAGGAATGGCGCGATTTCGCCAGCCACTCGCGCACATCGCATCTCCCTTCTTCGACTGTACGGGCAATGGCTTCTTCTCAGCCAACAACTGCTCCCACTCCTGTTTCCGGCGTCGACTTTTTGGTGCAGTCGTTTGAAAACAGCGTCTACTGCCGCGAGATGCATAAAGAGATCGATATAGCGCTAACGAGCTCGAGCGTTCCTAAAGTGAGCCAAGGCGCTAAACGCGCGAGTTTCTGGACTCAGTTCAAGCAGTTGAGTGTGCGGATGTTCAAGAATTTGTACCGCGATCCTATGCTTATTCTGACCCACTACGGCATTGCGGCCGCTGTAGGCATGCTGTGCGGGTTTCTCTACTTCCGTGTGAACAACAACATCTCCGGCTTCCAGAACCGGTTAGGTTTGTTTTTCTTTCTGCTCGCGGTGTTCGGGTTCTCGTCATTAACAACGATCTCGTTGTTCGCGGTCGAGAAGCCTATTTTCGTGCGCGAGAGGGCTAACAAGTACTACCACCCGCTAGCATACTATTTGGCGAAAGTGTTCCTGGATATCGTGCCATTAAGACTCGGGCCGCCAGTTGTGCTGAGTTTGATCGTATACCCCTTGGTCAGTTTAAACACTGCAAATTTCGCACCGCTCATTTTCCTGCTTGTGCTTTCGCTGTTCAATTTCACAATAACGATGCTTATGTTCCTGGTGTCTATTCTCATTAATGATTTGGGCGTAGCAACCCTAACTGGAAGCATGATCAATCTATTCGGGTTCCTGTTCGCAGGCCTGTTTTTGAATCAGGAAAGCATGCCAAGAGGCACGAACTGGGCTCAATTGTGTTCTGTGTACCATTACGCCTACGAATCGCTCTCGGTGAACGAGGTCAAGGAACTCACATTGTACGAAGACAAGTTCGGGTTAAAGATCGAGGTTCCTGGTTCGGCGATTCTGAGCGCTTTCGGGTTCGACAACACGGCTGTGAAACACGATATCTTGTTTTTGGCCGGGATCGCGCTCGGAAGCATTGTTTTGGGCTATATTATCATGCACCGCGTTCTGCTCGAACGGAGGTGAACGCATATATTCTTTATATCTGTTTTGTATGATCTACCTGTATGCTATTTGTTTTTGTGCGCTTTGCGTGTATAATTGTATGCGTTTTTATGTACATGCTTGCTAGGCAGTCTAGGCCGTCGTGTTGTCGTGTCGTTACGTTGTAAATTGTTGTGTTGTATGTGGTACGATTACATCGTTTTACCGTTGTGTTTGTATTCGTGTTTGTGTTTGTGTTTGTGTTTGATTAGCGTATCATCAGATGAAACGTCACACCGCAAGTCGTCTTGTCGTTGTTTTTTTATTCACGATTGTTCATCATCGCACCTGTCTTTACTAAGGCGTCGTTTAGTTTGGGGCATTGAGAAGACCAGTGCAATAATACTCTTGTGCATTGTAACTAGATATTAACCAGGAACGGAAACACTTTGTTCTTCGCTTGCATAGCATCTACTTAGTTGAACGGAACTAGCTCAAAAAAATATCTTGGGTTCACCGCTGTTGCGCTAAACCGCTGTAGGGGTTCTCCTGTCATGCACGCACCTGCGTTGTCACATGTGCTCTGACTATGCACGATTGAGACGTTAGAAATGAGAGGCAACCGTACCCTAGAAGCGCGAAATCAAGGCCATTTCCGCGCCCAATTGCGGCTCCTGAAACGCTGATTCTAATAAAACAAAACTCGACAATTATTCGGCCTTGCATTGTACTGCAGATTGAACACGCATGGCACGTTTATTGTCACATTATCTATACGCGCGTTGTGGCACACATGACTGTTACCTGTTACTAATACACGCATATGCACTTCAAGCACGCAGCGCCGCCGAGTCTTTAAACTGGGCACGACACCTCGTCTGTAGCCTGATCTGCAAACCGCCCCCATTAATCCCCTCAATACCCTACAACCCCCCTTCCAGATCCTTTATCAAAGCACAAGGGTCCTCACGTTTCCCAACCTCATTCTTCTGATAAATATTCATGTACTGTACAACTGACACATGTATACAACTACTAATAGCTAAACACCTTTTACATCATGTGCAATTAGTGCATTTCGTGCATTTCGTGCATCATTTCGTGCATCACTTCATGCATCAATTTGTGCATCAATTTGTGACTCAAATTGTGAATCAAATTGCGAATCATTTCGTGCATCATTTCGTGCAGCGCTATGTACGGCATTATGTACAGCCATTCGTGCAGCAAACCCACTCACATGTGTGTAGGGAAGACGTGGGTAGTGTCGCCGCCCAATTAGCTAAGACGGCTGGGTTGAAACTCAGGCGAGGCGCGCTGTTTGCTGGCTTCCTAATCGGGGCACGCTCGCAGGTTAGGGGGTTTGTCAGCGGATCTCATCTCACATATACTAGGACGTTGCATCTCGGCTTGAGACACATTAGGCGTTAAAGCTAAGATGAGCAGCGCAATCCCTATTCAGAACGATCAAAACGGGCGCGTTCCGCTGCACATTCCCGCTGAGAGCTTCACGCACACGCAAGGACTCGGCGGTATCGCATGGGGTGCAGCCACCGTCGGGAGTTGGTTGCGAGACGAGGTTCTGCTCGCGAACGCGAATCCCGCAGCCACAGGCCCGCCACACTCGATGTTCCCGTCGTCGCATGTTGACCAGACTCTTGTAGAGAACCTCCATGGCAGTGCGAGCCACGAGGAGCTCCCCCTCTCGATGGCCGAGCAGCCGTACTTCCCGACGATCGAGGCCGACTTCTGTAAAGACTATACGTGCTGTGGCAAGCTTCTGCCGACGCTGCACGATCTACTGAGCCACTACGAGGAGCAACATATTTCGCCGTCGCCGCCGGACGAGACGCCGATCATGAAACGCGCGACGAATTCGGGCGCTGTCAGCACCGTCGACGTGTTTCTTCCGTTCGAAGACCGGCTCAGTGGCGAGCAGTTCAGTTCCGGGCTGAACGACATGTCTTTACGACCGCGCTCGCCGCAGCCGTTTGCGCCGCCGTCATTCCAGCAGGTGCAGGCCAGCATCGACCCGATCAGCGCCTATTCGCGCGTAAGAACTCCGAAACCGCAGCAGGACGAGCGGCCGCAGCTTATTGAGGACGAGGAGCCGACAATAGACGACCCGTCGCGGCAGCTGTATATGGTAGACCGGAGCGAGAACAAGCCGTACAAATGCCCTGTGATTGGGTGCGAGAAGATGTACAAGAACCAGAACGGGCTGAAATACCACCGCGCACACGGCCACCAGAACCAGCAGTTGCACCAGAACCCAGACGGGACGGTCTCGATTATCGACCCTTTGTCGAACGCGCCGTACCCGGACGGTATGGGCATGGAGAAAGACAAGCCGTACCAGTGCGAGATCTGCGGGAAACGGTACAAGAACCTGAACGGGTTGAAGTACCACCGCGCTCACTCGACGCACTGATGCGTCGCTATTTATTTTATGACGTCATGCCTCCACCACCCCCACCCCCCTTTTACAACCAACAAACTAGCTAGCCAGCTGACCAGCTAATCTAACCGACTAGTTGGTCCCCTGCTCAACTAGTCGAACCAACCCCGAAGTTGAATCGGCTGTCCAATTGAATTCAATTGAACCACACAACTTATCAACTGGCCCTGCAATGAACTAATACGTTCAATTGACCGGCCTGTTTGAACACACTTTCACCGTAATACTTGGTTCGCACAAAAGCTTATTTATACCTCTGCTCTGACCGACTGCGCTTCTTCTTTCTTTGTCTTTCTGCTTTTTCTGGGGGGTTTCCGTTGTTTTGTTTTATTATTATTTAAAGAAACGAGAAGCAAAGAAGAAGTACAGCTCGGAACAACTCGAACAGCCTGTTTTTTTTTAGAACACCTGCTGCGTGTCCTCTTGCGCACCGCCGGAAAAAAATAATACCGGCGTGCGCGTCTGCGCTACTGGCGACAGACTAGGGAACCCAGCAGCCGCTAATCGCCTTGCTCTGGAGTGCTGGGTGCAAGCCTGGGATCCGGATCGGAAAAAAACACTACCCTGCCCTCTACGGGCGCCGAATATGTATGTTGCCGCATGCAATTAGAATATTTAATATTTCAATACTCGAAATCTAACAGTACCCATGTAGCGCCGTGCAGTGTTGTGTGGTGTCACGTAGTGCATGCAGTGGCGTGAGTACCATGTAGTGTCAGGTAGGGCCGATTCGATTTGCACCCATGTAGCGCCCATGTGTGCCCATGTGTAGCGCGATTTCCGACTTTTGGTCCTAACTCGTGATTGCACACCCTCAGGACTTCTCATACCTATATCTACTATATCTCTATTATTTCCAACAGTTCATTTATTTCGGTCATTTCATTCATCCCGTTCCCTTCATTCACCTCGTATTTCTCATTTCCCCGTATATTTCGTTTAATTTTAATGACTTATTCGATTCTTATAGCTTGTAAACTCTTGCAACGTGTATTGCGGCCCACCTTAACGCACCCTGGATTGTGCGTTAATTCACGCCTTTTCACTAATCATGTATCAATTCAATAATCCCAAAAATTCCAAAAATCCCAGTTGATGCTCTTTTTTCTGGCACTTTTAAGGTATATACGTTGTCCATTACGCTTCATTTGTGGGTATACGCATGCATGTAATTAGCGGTTGGGATATGATGAAAAAATATGGAAACATGGGAGCCGGAATTAGTCGCGTTTGTGAACAAGTACTTAGTTTCTCTATGTAATTTCATGCGCACACAGGATAATTGCACCTTACTGCGCGGAATAGTTACTCTAGTAGGATGGGTGTGTACTGCATATGCGCGATCTAGGGTAGGTATGCTTTGTCCAGTATTGGCTAATCTCGCTTGTGATTAAGTCTGCTGCATACCGCTAATAGATATGCACAGGTAATTGCATCTCAAAACACAGTGAAAAAAAAATGAACTGGTGCTGAACTGGTGTTAAACTGCGGAAAAGGTGTCTATTTTCGCGAAATTCCGGTAAATCTATAGCATTAAAGCGCTCAAATACATAACCGCTCAAGCGGCAAGACACTAAAACATTACACTAAACACTAAAACACACAAACACACAAACGTACATGACTGCAAGCGTATAGAGCACATGCACACATGCACGCATGCATATAATTACATGCGTACATACCTGAACGTACACGTATGAAAAATCCGCACTACCCAAATACACTTCAGAAGCTAACATGGACTCCACAGGAGGAAGTCATTGCTAACACACGCGCTCGCTGCTAAGGTATTAAATACGTCAGACACCGAAATAATTATTCTGGTATATAATATTCAGCAAACTCGACAAATAATTTGACTGCCTGTACGAGTGCAATTACTCAATGCGTTACTAATTGTAATACCCATAACCGATCCGCGAACCGCTAGTACGCACGCGAATAGTCCGCCTGTTTTTTTGCGCGGGTAAGGGCGCTCAGGTCAGTCGAAAATGCACATCTGCTGGAGGCTATTACAGAAAAAAATGCGGCTAATTGCGCCTAATTGCGTTTAGAGATCCCGATTGCACAGAAGACAATATAAACTGAACTACGTCAACCTACTTTTCTGTAGTTATTCGCTCTACTCCTCTAATTTCGTGAATACTGATTTATTAATATCTAAGCATGCAGCAGTGAAACTGCCGACGTGCAAACCTCCTTTTTCAGTACACATCGCACACCTTCTTTTTCTTTCAATCAAACCTTGTTCTATATCATTGCCCTAACCCGCTAATTAAATCCAGCACGCCCACCACCACTCGGGTCACGCGTTTGCCATAACCCTGTATACGGCCACTTTCTCCACAAACACGTAAACTGTGAATACGCTGCCGAACTCAAAAAAAACCTTAAGAACTTCACGTTTCAGAACAGTTAATACTAACAGAACTGGATGGCTTCGCTTTTGAACAAGTACAAGAAAAAGCGCAGCAGCCAGCAGAAGGTCGAGGAGGGTAAGAGCTCGCAGACCCCCACGCAAAGCTCGCGGTCGATGGAGAGTAAACGGGACGAGGAAAAGAAGGTTTCTAACTCAGATAAGCAACTGCACCAACCGCAGCCTCACCAACAGCCGCAGCAGCCTCAACAGCCTCACCAACAGCCGCATCAGCAGCAGCAGCATCAGCAGCAGCAAACCCAGTCTCATCATACATCGACGCTTCCGCAGCAGTCTACGCAGATACACCAGGACAGGCACTCTATGCAGCAACAGCCCGGCCAGACTAACCAGTTTGGAACGCAGCCGATGCAGCCGATGCCAGTGTCGCCGAAACCAGGCACTCAAGCACCTCAGCATTTCACCCAGCAGCAACAGCAGCAGCAACAGCAGCAGCACACTCCTCAGCACACTCCCCAGCACACTCCTCAGCACGCACAGACTCCAGCTAGCGAGCATGAGTACAGTTCGCCCTTCGACACGCCGAGCGAGACTCCGTGGCATGAGTACGCGATCCGGCGCGCAGCTCCGACGCCGCGGTTCGGGCATTCGGCTAATTACATGGCCGGCCGCGACGGCGAGTTGTTTATTATGGGCGGAATCCGCGACATGGACATTCTCTCGGATATCTGGGTCATTGACACTAACATGCTTGTAGGGTACCAATTAGTGACTGAAGGCGCGAAAGTCGGCCCCCGCGTCGGGCACGCGTCGCTTGTTCTCGGCAACGCGCATGTCGTATTCGGCGGTGACACGAAAATCGTTGAAAGCGATCCTTTGGACGACAATTTGTACCTTCTAAACACGACAAGTCTTAAATGGACAGTAGCCCTCCCTCTCGGCCCTCGGCCCGGTGGACGGTACGGCCACTCGTTGTCGAATATCGGCACGCGGATCTACGTCTTTGGCGGGCAGGTCGACGAGGAGTTCTACAACGATATGTGGACTTTCGATCTAACGACATGGAAATCGCCGACTGCACGCTGGGAGAAGATCGAGCCGCGATCCCCAGCACCTCCGCCGCGTACTAACCACTCAGTCGTTACTTACCGCGACAAACTGTACCTCTTTGGCGGCGCGAACGGTGACCTGTGGTACAGCGACACTTGGCGGTTCGATCCTATCAGTCGTACTTGGGAACAGCTGGAATGCACGGGTTACGTTCCCGCGCCGTGCCAAGGCCACGCCAGCACGATCATCAACGACGTCATGTACGTGTTCGGTGGCATGAGCAGCCAAGGAACGTTGATTGACCAGTTGTTTGCATTGAAACTGAGCACGCTGAAATGGTACACTTTCCAAAACCTCGGTATCGGCCCGAGCTCGCGGTCTGGACACTCGCTCACCGCGTTCGCCAACGACAAAATCCTGGTTTGGGGAGGTACTAACCGCGGCAATTCCGCGTACGTTTTAGACGTGAGCCGGATCTCGTACCCTGAAGACGATGTTGTTGCTGAAAGGACGCCCGCTGTGCTCGAAGACGAGTTCTCTAAAGGCTTAGTGAGCGCAGTGGCCAGTCCCTCTTCGTCGAGCTCGCCGCTGTACAAACCGGCTTCCGACGCTGAAGTCAACGGCCCGACCCAGGCAAAGATCTCTACTAATGCGCGCAATTCAATGCTGTTTGCGAAACGGAGATCGGTTATTGCCCCAGTCAGCCCTCTGGTCATTGAAGAAGGTATGGACAGGATCGGCGAGTCGTCTAGCCCAGCAGAAAGCGTTTATAAAGAGGCCTCAGAAGAAGCAGCGCCTTCGAAATCGCTTGAATCGGTAAGAGAAGATTACAAGAATTCTGCACGCGCGCCTAATCCCGCTGTTTCTAACAAATCGGCTGTGCCCAATGCCCAGCCAGTCCAAACTAGCAGTCCTAATTCTGTTCAGTCTAATCCTGCTCAGAACCATGTTCAGAACCCTGTTCAGAACCACGTTCAGCCTAATCCCGTTCAGCCTACTGTTCAGTCCGGCCACAAAGCGACTAAATCCGAGGTTTCTGAAGTCAGTAGCGAGACTCCTGTCACACCCGTCACGCCCACTGCCAAACCCAGCAGTCCTGATCGCATGCAGAGTGCCAGTATGTCGCGCGACACTATTCCCTCAGTCCTTTCTGAAGGCGTTGCTCATCTCCATACTAAGCTCATGTCTCCACAGAGCAAGACGTCTATGGACGACACCGGCGCTCAAAGTCACTCTGAAGACTACGAGGACGTCCTTAACCGCCCTCTTCTGCGTGACCCCACTTCGCCGACTTCTAGCGAACAGGATGCGGCGCGTGCCGATAGTAGTCTTCTGCAGCAGACGAGTCCTAGTTTTTTGAACAGATTAAACACGAACGGCGAGGACGCTGAGTCGTTCAAAACAATCGTTCCGCAAGTCCCTGCGCCTACTCTGCCTCACCCGGAAAAGAGTATGGACAAACCGGTTCTCGTAAACCCGATTTTGCCGGCTTCTCAAGGCTCTGCGAACTCGAGTGAACAGAGTTTCATTCCAGGCGATCACTCGGCATTACAAACAAAGAGTTCGAGCGGCCTTAATTTCAATTCCGCGAAGAACGCGTTCAACTACGGGACTAACAACGAGCATAATTCTAACGGCAGCACCTCGTTAAACAGCGGCACCTCTAGCGACTACGGCCAAGGAAACAATAATGCCAATAACAGTGCCAATAACAGTGCAAACAACAGTGCAAACGGAAACAGCATGAAGTCGCCTCTTATGTCGCCGGTTTCGAAACGCGTTGACTCGCCAATGTCGAACACGGCTTTGGATACCGCGAACACCGCTCAGAAAGCTGCCAGCTCGGCATTTATGGCCGCCAGTGCTGCCGGAGCCGCTAGTGCCGCTGCTGGTGTTGCTGCTGGTGTCAGCGCGTTGTCAATGGCCGGAAAACAAGCCAACAAACCCGAGCCTGTTCAACAGAGTCCTAATTTGCAAAGCCCTGTAAAGAGTCCTGTCCAGAATTCTCAGAGTCCTGTTCAAAGTCCTGTTCAGAACTCTGTTCAGAGTCCTAATCTGCATAGTTCTAAACAGGCTTCTCAGCCGCTGATGGCGCCGATCCAGAACTTTTCTAATAACAGTGTTTCTATGGCCGACCCTGTGGACAGCACGACCTCGTTCTTCACGCCTACCAATAACAATTCGCCTGAGAGTTTTGAGAGCTTGAGCCGCAATCCGAGCTCTCCAAACCTCCATGAAAAAGAAGACAGGGCCCAGACCGACGAAGAGAGCGACTCTACACTTGAACACAAAAACTCCGGGAACTCGAGCACGCCTTTAGTCCACCAGTTTGTCAATCCCCTTCATGTCTCTCAGCAGAGCCCGGAATCGCCGCAGCAGCAGAGCCATTTGAGTTACCAAACGCCGCAGTTGCAACAGCGTAATCAGCAATCGAGCGAGCCCAGCCAGCAAACCAGTTTGAACCAGAACGCCCAGGACAGAGAACACGAAGATTACGAACGCGTTCCTGAGGTTTCTAAGTACACTGATTACAGACTGCAGCCCGTTTACGAATCCGAGAACGAGCCCGACTACGAGACCGAGTCTGAGCCTGAACTCGAGGCTATTCCTGAGCATGAAAATGAGCATGAGGCCGAAGAGGAGCTCAAAAAGGAGCTCAAAAAGGAGCCTGAATCCGAACCTGAACCTGAACCTGAGCCCGAGCCCGAGCCGCTTCCTGTGATTCCTGAAATGCCTAAACCCAAAGAAGAGGTTTACGAAGAACCAATGACTCCCGAGAACGCGCTTGACGAACTGCGGTTAGTCAAAGCTGAGCTTTTAAAGTACCAGCAGCGCGATTTCGACAGAGAGACTCAGGAACTGCGTGAGACCCGTGTCAAATCGCAGAAACAGCTCGGCAATGCCCAATCTGAACTGCAGTCAGCAACTGCGCGCCACGAGAGATCCTTGGCTGAAAACACCGAGCTCCGTAAAAAGTGCGATCATTTGTCGGCAGTGATGGGCCAGCATTTCAATACTATTGGGTTACAGCAGACGGCTTTAGACGAGGCCAATGCAAAGCTCGCGGCTCAGCACGAGCAAATAAGCGCTGCCATCTCGCTCGAGACCGAAGTCAACGATCTGCGCGTTCAGTTGAAAACGGCCGAGTCGGCGCAGCGGCATGCCGAGGAGCAATTAGAGGCGCTCAATCAGGCCTATAATTCGTTAAAGGCCGCACACAGCGACCTTAACACGAAGTACCTGGCCACGAGCCGGTCTTCAGTGGCCCTTCCTGCGAACCTCGATCTCCATACCCATGTCGGCTCGCTTATTGAGACGTGGGGCGCGTTTGCCGCCGGTGCGGCTACGTCCATGGCACCGTCCTTAGAACAACGCGACTTCAAATCGCTTTACGAGAAGCAGTCTAGTTCGCTCGAACTGGCTCATTTAGAACTCGAAGCCACTTACGAAGAGCAGTCGAGGCTCAAAGCCCAGCTCAGACAATTGAGCGCGTCTTATAATGCTGCTGTTTCCAAAGAGGATGTCGACCAGCTGACTTCGAAACACGAGCAAAAGGTCAAGGAGATCAGTACTGAGAAGGACAGCATTCAGAACGAGGTCACTCAACGTTTGGCGGAGATTTCTGCTCTGCAAACGACGATCGCGGACCTGCGCTCCGAGCAGAAGGAGATCAACGACGAGTACCAGAAAGCTATTAGTCTTTCGCAGAACCAGCAGCGTGCGCTTGCCCGTACTCGCGAGGAGCTCGATCTTAGCCGTTCGCATGCGCACCGACTAGAGGAGCAGCTGCAGGACGCGAATATGTACCAGAACGAGTCCCAGAACGGCGACACGAGCCAGCTCTCTACCCACAGCAAGAGCAACGACCAGGCTGCGCTCGTTGTCAGAGACCTGCGGGCCCAGGTGGTTATTCTCGAGGAGGAGATCAAGGCTCAGCGCGAGGAGATCATGAAACTCAAAATGGCTAAAATAACCGGCCTGCCCAACTAATTCTGTATTAATGTATACTTTGCACGCCCTTGTTTCGTTCATGGCGTGTGTCTATGTAGTTCTATATTTACTCTAGAACCGAGCTCCGGTATGTAAGCGATCCACAGTTCTGCATAAATCCACTAAACGCGTCACACTGAACGCGTCACACTGGATTAATTAACGCGTCGGCGCTTGGTATATAGGTGTTTGGATATACGACATAAGTATAGGTATATTGGTACAAACGTACAAAGGCACAAACGTACAAAGGCACAAACGTACAAAGGCACAAACGTACAAAGGCACAAACGTACAAAGGCACAAACGTACAAAGGTATGTGGGTGGGTAGATTCTGTGTTAGACGTGTACTAAGCGTAGGATTATACATGCGATTATTTGTGTAAATGCACTATATGTAAATGGAAATGAATTAGAATGCACTTTTCTTTAAAGAAAATCTTAAAAGAAAATCTCTCTAGTTCTTGCCAATATTATCGAACTTGCCCCAGTTCTCGTCTTTGGCCTCGGCCGAGCCCTCAGCAGCCTCGGGGTTGAGATCCTTACCCTCGATAACATCGTTGACGAACTTCAGCACAGCCTGCAGAATGGGTTTCTGCGAGGGGGTGTAGTGTCCACCAGGGTGTTTAAGCAGAGCGCGCTTCTCAGGAAGCCAGCAGTTGTAGAGCTCGTTGCCCTTCTCCTCGGGAACGACGGTGTCCATAGTGCCCATCACGTGCAAAGTGGGGACGGTGAACGGGGTCTCGTACCAACGCTGAGCAGACTCGGCCTGCATCTTGAAAGCAGAGTACAGAATAGCGATCTTGAGCTCGGGGTTAGAAGGAGCGATCTCTTTCATGGCTTTAGTCACAATGGCGGCAAGACCGGCACCCTGACTGAACCCAATAACACCGTCAAAGGGACCGTGCGCGTCAACAGCCTCTTTAATGGCCTTGAACGCAGCGTCGGTGTTGCCGTAGGTCTCTTTGTTGCTAGAGTCTATTCTCCACCAGGCGCGCATGTCAATTTCAAGAAGCTCCTTCGACGGCTCGAAGGGGAGGTCTTCAACCTCGACCTTCAAGGGGCCGTCAATGAACACGAGCTCGTGGCCGGCCTTCTTAAGAAGCTTGCGCAGACCGCTGGCTTTGGTGGCGTACAATTTGCCGTTCTGGGTGTAACCGTGGAGACACAAAAATTTCATGATTAGTATACAAGGGTAAAGGAAAGAAAGAGAGGTTTGCAATGGGGACTTCGGGCCTACTTATGCAGATTCTGATACGTGCAGATTCGCCGAACAAACTAAGCTATGATTAAGCCTTTATAGGGACCCTTTTTTATTTTTTCTAGAGGCCCATCTTATATTCTCGCGTCAAATATTTTCTGGCGTTAATTGTTTATGCACAATTAGTATACACAACACATATTACATTCTGCGTTTTCCGTTTTGCCCGCTCCTGCTGCGCAAACACACTGTTTACAATTATAGCCTACAGAATTGGATAACTGAAATAGTTATCTAGGTTAAGGGCCGGTTTTTTTTTCAGCAGCTTGGGAATTATATGCACGCTGACGTCTATGGTGTGCGTATCTGCTAACAATAGTGTAAGCGTGAAAATGTGTAACGTGAACGTGAACGTGATTGTGTAACGTGAATGTGTAACGTATAAGCGTGCAGCCTATTAGCGTGTAAGCATATACGGAGTGTAAGCGTGAAAGCGTGTAAGCAGAGCCCATAAAAGTAGTGACAAAAGTAGTGACAAAAGTAGTGACAAAAAGCAGTACACTGTTTACATTGCTTGCAAGAACAAAAGAAAGGCGCTCATATATACTTTTCACCCACTGATGAGACTAACAAGAATAAACTTAAGACCGTTAACCACACCAGTGGAATTAGGAAGACTAGTGTATCCCAAATCCGATTTAAAAGAGTTCAGGGAGCCTGCAGACGAGGAGATCCATCCGTTAACAAAACTGGCTAAATCGCCTAGAAACAGGCAAGAACAGCTGCCCTCAAAACTATCAGACAGAATCTCTGATCTTACATTAGAATGGGACCCTCAAGAAGTACGGCAGAAAGTGGCAAAACTGTACAGCGATCTACAATCCAATGTCCCGCTTAAACCCGCTGAGAATTTTCTGGATGTGACTGCACAAATAACCGGTCTGTTTCTGCACAATTTCATCTCGTTGAGAAGATGCATGAAAGAGATCCAGAAACGAACCCCTAATTTCAGCCCGAAATCACAATTGGATGTGGGTTTTGGCCCAGCAACTGGTGTTCTTGCTGGAAACGAGGTATGGCCAGGCATTGAGTATAAAAAGGCTGTGGTATACGGGACCTACGAGATGAAAAACAAAGCCAAGCTGTTGGTTGAAGATATTCCGAACGTCGTTTTCACTGACGCGCTTCCTACAAAGACGTCACCACAGACTTTCGATCTGATCACATGCACGAACCAGCTATACAAAAAGTCGGGCGAGTATACATCCTATATCGAGCAATTGAGCCGCGAGTTGTCAGAATTGCTGAACCCGGGCGGGATTATTGTGTTTATAGAGAACGGCGGCCCTCTTGGATTCGAATCGGTCGTTTCAATGCGCAGCGCATTGCTAGGCCACCCTGTTAATCCAACTGCCGCATTTTCTGCCGAAACAAATACTGTAAACGCGGCCCAAAATAAAGAGGCAACCGAAAACGCTGCATGTACCGAAAACATTAAACGTAAAGACAAGTTCTCGGTTGTGGGGCCGTGCACACATACCAAGAGATGCCCGCTCAGTTTCGGGCTTGAAAACCGGCTGCTTGCCAAGAATCCTGGTAAATACAACTGGTGCAGTTTCTCGCAGAACATTCAGAGACCTAAGTATACTTTAGAGTTGAAGAAGGGCCAGTACTTATCCCAGACATGGCAAGAAGGACAGTTAAGAGGCGCTGGCGGGTCTGCATTAAGAGGAAATGGCCGTACAGGAGGCCGGAACTACGAGACTGCTAACTTCAGTTGGGTAGCGCTTTCAAAGGACCCAGTTGCAGCTGATGCTGCTGATGCTGCTGATGCAACAGCTACTGAAGCCACCATAACCGCTGCTGATGCGACCACTGTTGACGCTACTGAAGCTATTGAAGCTGTTGACGTTGACGCTGTTGACGCTGTTGATGCTGTTGACGTTGACGTTAAAGCTGTTGACGTTGAAGCTAATAAAGGCGATGAATGGCCACGCGTTCTACGCGACCCTCTGAAAAGACACAAACATGTGATTATGGAGGTCTGCACGAACGGGTCGATCGAGCAATGGACGGTTCCCCGCAGTTTCGGCCACCAAGTCTATAACGATGCAACTCGCGTAAGCGAAATGGATTTATGGCCGTTTGGCGCTAAAACCAAGCAGCACCGCGGCGGGCTTCCTGATACTTTATGGACGAAACTAAGAGAACTGAATTCAGGTTCGAAATTGAGTAAAAAGCGCATAAAGGCAATGAACCGTAAAGCCGACAGACTGAATCTAACCAAGTCACAGGCCGATCTGGAATCGAAGGATGACGACTAGCTACCCCAGTTCCGGGGATGTACATATAATATCTATTTTGTTGCATAACAGTGCACAAATGAACGCAATGATTAAAACAATGAAAAACTAATGGATTAGTGTCCGTATCTATATAGTACACGAGTGCGCAGTGAGTCTACTCTTTCTTCTGTTTAGTCTCTACAGCAGCATCGAAGGCGGAAATGATATTAAACGCTGCACCGGCCAACGACGAGATCAAACACACGTAGACGGCGCTGTTCAAAGCAGGGGTGTAGTTGTTAGTTCCGATGAACTGGACGAACAAGTACCCGCTGTAAACGGCGGCCACGAAGAAGTACGCTTCAAGCGATTTAGTGGAGATGTGGACACCCTTGAGATCAAGGTATGAAAGGACGAACATGGGGAAGAGAGTCGCGTACGAAACCACGACGCCAATGGCGTTGAGGATGTTGGCGCCGTTCACGACAAGAATGATGGCGTAGAGGGATGCAAGCAGGAACTTGATCTTTCCGCTAGTGCTATTAGCCGGGTGGTGGGTCGTGTCCAAACCAGAGACCTCGGAAAGAGCCCAAATGGTCACCATGATAGCGGCCGGGCTGAAAAGGTAGGTGCTGCAGAAGCAAGGTGTGAGGTACCCCTCGCTGGTGAAGCCGATTTCGTTCTCACAAAGAGATTCGCCAAAAACCTCCTTCAAAAAATCCACATTGAGAGCGTCGACTAAAGACATACTGTAATTACGCACTGGTTTGGTGGGTTGACAAAAAAAAACTGGACTTGCCTTTCCCCCGGTATTTTGGAATAGCGTGTAAGCTCTTAGCTTTTGTTATGTAATACCAATGTGTTCTTTTTAGTCATGTTTACACATATTTTGGATTCCTTAAACCAAGCTGTCGGTGCGTTAGACGCGTGTTATGTGTGCACGTGTGTGCCTTATTCCCCCTTACCTCATACGTATAATTGTGTATACATTGTCTAGAAGCGGAGATACCAAATGCTCACCCTAATATTCGCACACCCTATTTTTACCCTACTGCAAACGCATTACTGTACTTGATCTTTTCACTCTAGACCTTACTAGAAGGCATGTATTATTGACAGGTATTTGAAATAAACGGCGATCTGGGGATTGAATTGGCGATTTGGCCATAAATCCACATCCCATCGGATGAGCCATTGGTAGCCATTGGTAGCCATTGGTAGCCATCAGTCGCAATTAAATTCGCAATTAGATTCGCAACTAAATTCGCAATTAGATGCAATTAGATGCCATTAATAGCAATACAGTTCCGATCGATTGCATAGACTGCATGGATTGCGTGAAATCGTAATAGAGTTGAAATATAGCATTATCTACTTAATAAACGTTAGCACTTCGTACTTACGCAATGTAGGGAATAAAAGCCCAGCGCTGTTTAGGGTACTGCGGGAACTCCTTGAGGTAGCGCTTGTGCTTCTTGACGGCCCAGACACCCATTTGGAAACCGCCGACAATGGCGAACAAAGCCATGGCCCAGTTGCCGGACAAACACGACAACGTGATCCAGCCGAAGAACTCGAAAGAGTAGTTAGGGCACGAAACGTTAGTGAACCCGTAGCCGTAAGGAATACGGCGCTCAGTAGTGCCAGGACGACGCAAAGAAGCAAGGTTCTTGTGGGCGGCGTAGTTAGAACCCTCGGCAACAAGCCAGGCCAGAACAAGCGACCACAGGTTGTTATCAGGGAAGATCGTGGTGTGTCTGTACAGAATCGCATCGAGTTTAGACCCGGTGTAGGCCCAGGAAGGCGGGGCGAAGCAGAAGTAGCTGACCAAACAGCCGCAAAGAACCCAGTAATGAGCGCAGTTTTTGATGAGGTTGAACGCGGGCATAGTGGCAAGCGAGAATTTGTGCACGAACAAGGTCTCGTACTCGCGTTTCAAGAAATGCAGCATAATGGCGATGAAAACCAACCACTGGTTCACGTTATGGCCTTCCTCGACGCCGTATATCTGTTTCTGCGAGAAGAAGAAGATCGGCGTGATGATCAGCGGGCCCAGGTATTCAGTGAAAATAACCGTTTTCCACGAGATCTGAGGACCGAGGTCCTTAACAAAGACATGAACGCGGTCGTCAGAGGCGAAATCGCTGACAAGGTCAGTGCGTTTCAACACGACGACTTTGTCTTTATTCTTAGACCCCTCTTCGGGCTTCACAGTGAGTCTCAGTCTGTTCACGTTGAGACCGGTCTCTTTCGAGATGAGGTTATAAAGAACCAGGCCTTTGATCTCCTGCTCGAAAATGAGTTCTTCAGGGAACACTTCGGCTTTGCTGCCTTGCTTCCGGAAGGAAAGGTCGACGATTAACCTCATTATCTATACAAACCTTTATGGATCAATAAAAGATTAAGTTTAGTGGTCGAAAAAGGCGGGGTTGGTATGAACAGGGTTTATCAATGGTAAAGGGTTTTCTTCCTTCAGTTCATTGCTTACTGATGAATTAGCCTGTTGCTTATTCGGTATGCTTATGCCACATGACGGGTCTCCAGTACCGAAATAACTTGGGGTCTGGCATGCATGCTCCGTGATTACCAGTGAATAGTGTGTCTGCTGATTACCGTGCGTAGTATGCATCCAACTTATTACCGTGTAGCATGCGTTGCATGAGGCAGTTTTACAGTAAAACTACTAATTAAAAACTACTAATTAGAAATTTAACAAAGAAATCAGTCGAATTGAAAGCAGTGATAATAATATACAATTGCGTTACTGTTACTCTAGTTTAACAGCATAGTAGTCGGTTTTGCCCACCCGCACTAATAAAAGACCGTTGGGTTCTATATGCTTCTGTTCGACGGTCTGGTCTTCTAGAACCTGTCTAGCTAAACCATAGTACACGGACTTCATATTAAGAAGTCTCTGGGTCTCGGATTTCGATTTGTTTATTAATTTAGCCAGAAACGGTTTCCATTTCTGGCCAATGACTTCTGAACTCGGGAATTTAGTAACCAAGTCCTGATCGCTGAACGATTCCAGAACGGTTTCTGCATCGAGATCCGAATCGTTTCCGAACATCACATTACTAACATTCTCAGCTGATTTAGTCAATTTAGCTCCATGCACTAATTCCGTCACTTCGCGAGCCAGTCTGCGCTGCGCATGCCGGCTGCCCTGATCCTTATTATGCAATGCCAATATTTCATTGATTTCAGCAACAGGAATAAATGTAAGCGCTTTCAGGTACGTTTCCACCATTTCGTCAGGGCTTTTAATCAGATGCTGGAACATCGTGTACGGTTTAGTTAACTCGCTGCTTAAGAACACAGCGTTTCCAGCTGATTTTCCGAATTTTTCGCCGTTTTTAGTCACTAGTAACGGAACCGTGACTCCAATTGGCTCGGTGCTGGGTTTAGCGTCGTTAGTTTGTAACCTGTTGATCAAATCGACACCGGCTACAATATTGCCCCATTGGTCGTGTCCGCCGATCTGGACATTGCAATTATAAGTCTTGTTCAAATGATAGAAATCATACGCTTGCATGATCTGGTAACTGAATTCATTATACCCCAACCCTGATTCACTCTGCATGCGTTGAGCCACAGAGTCTCTAGCGAGCATCTGCTTAACGCGGATATGTCTGCCATAAGCGCCCAGAAAGTGCAGCATCGACATATCTTTCCACCAATTTAGGTTGTTAGTTAACGTCAATTTGCCAACAGATTGGGTGAAACTCGGGTTATACTTAGCCGCCATTGTGACTGAATTGGCCGCTAGTTTATGCATTTGCGCAGTGATAAGGTTGACGTTGTTAACACGTTTCGAGTCCTCTAAAGCCTGGCGTTCAGTAGTGCGTCCACTGGGATCGCCTACGGCTCCAGTTGCTCCTCCTACAAGCGGGAACACGCTGTGCCCGTTTACATAGAAATGCATAAGCACCATTAACGGCATAAGGTTGCCGAGATGCAAAGACGCGGCTGTCGGGTCGACGCCGAGGTAGACGCCTACTCTGTCATGAACCCCTGTTGTTTTTGTGATCTGGCTAATTAGCCCTCTTTGACTGAGCTGTTTAATTAGACTTGTGCACCCAGACATGCTGATGTAATTGTGCGACCAGCCTTTATACTAGTGGTGTTAATAGGTGGTGTTAATAGGTGGTGCTAATAGGTGGTGCTAATAGATGGTGCTAGTGGTGCTAATAGGTACTAGTTGATAAGTTTATTAGGTCTAGTTTACGTATGAGATTAAGACTGCTGGCGTTTCGCCCATAGCGCGTCGTACATTTTCTGTAACTGCTCGTTCCGTTTCTTTAGATTCTCGATCTCGTCGGTATCTGCAGACTCACCTTTAACTTCAGACTCGGTGTTGTAGATCGTTTCCAGCTCGTCTGAAGCCTGCGGGCACTGGAACGGCAGATCCGTGGGTTTGTTTGTCATTAATAACGGCAATAGATCCTGTTCGATTGTTCTTTGCAGAAGCGGGATCTCGATATCACGAGACTCGGCTGATGGCATGTACTCGATCTGCACAACTTTGCCTTGAACGGTTCTGTACCGTTTAAGAAGCTGTTTAGACCCAACTTCCCACGAAATCACTTGCCCGTCTTCTAACCCACTAACGATCTGGGTCCCGTCTGCGTTCAATTTCAAAGCAGTGACTGGTGGTTGGTTAGCACGGGTTATAATGAACTCTAAATCCTTCGTAGCAACAACGGTTTGCTCCTCAGAGCCTACAGGCACAATCTTCTTGTTTGCAGACTGGATGTAAAGCGGAACACAGTGGATTCCACCAGCAGTGCCGAAATAAATAGCGCGCTCAATGGGGTCGACTTCCATTGCATTGATCTTAGCGTCAATCACTAAAGTGTATAGTAGCACGCCTGAGACAAGGTCGAACACACAGCATGTCCCGTCCTGGCTAGCAGTAAACAGCCTCGCTTCTCTGAACGTGCCGTGTCCAATGTAAACGCTTGTCACTGGCAGCGTATGCGTGGTTAATGTATAAACCGGCTGGCCCTGGTTAATCATATCCACTAACCGCCAAACCAACACTCTGGCATCGAAACCACATGAAACCATACAGCTGCTGTCTTTGCTCCATTCAATGCATGAAACCGCTTGGAGGTGTGCCTCAGTACGCAGCATCACCAAACTGCCGGATTTGAGGGCCCATACATAAACCGACCCGTCGAGCATGCCAGCGGCTAGGTACATACCATTAGGAGATATTGAAAGACAGCCCAGTTTACACGGCAAGACATGGCGCTTGAAAATAGCTTCTTTTTGCAATAAATACGAATGGATCAGCGGCCTGTCGTTCTGAATAGCAAACACACCGTTCAACAACCCAGGCTGCAGAACAGTTATTCCGTGTTCAATATTCTCGCATTGTTTATACGATTTGATGAGGTTTCCTGTTCTCTCTTCAATGGATACCAATGATTTCGTGGATCCAATAAGAAGTGCCATGATGGATTTTTCATAGGGCTAGGTCACCTAACCAAATAAAAACTGCAGCACAGTATTAATGTTTAGACATGGAGAACAACTATACAACTGTATACAGAGAACGGGGGATAAGGCGGTGCCAACTAGAATTGACACGCGGATTCAATTTGTGAAATTGATTGAAAACAATATACTCAACGATACTGATACCTGTACTTTAGTAGACAAAGAATACTTTGTCATGTAAGAGACAAGACCTTTCGAGATGGCAGAGATGAGATGGCAGAAATGAGATGAGATGGCAGAAATGAGATGAGATGAGATGAGATGAGATGAGATATAGATTGTAGATGAAAGAGATGGCGAAGGTAGAGTAGAGAGAATACTTACTAATCATGTAATTAAAGCCATGCCGGTGAACTTTCTTGCCACTGTCTATGTGGAAGGCCCGAAAGTCATTCCATACTATGAAAAGCTGCGGGTAATAGTGCCAATCTGCGCAGTTCTGTATATCTTGAAATACTACTTCGCAGGCAAGCGCAACACCTGGCAAAGAGACCTGCATGGCAAAGTCGTGTTAATAACTGGCGGAACCAGCGGGTTAGGAGCGCAAACAGCCCGCGAATTGGCGTTTAGAGGCGCGCAAATAGTTTTTCTAGTAAGGAACTTGCACGACGGTTGGTTGATCGAGTACATTAACGATCTACGTGAAGCCACGAACAACGCCATGATTTTCGCCGAAGAAGTCGATTTGGCGTCTGTTTACAGTGTACGCAAGTTCGCGACTAAATGGATCGACAATCTGCCTCCTAGAAGACTCGATATGATCGTTTGCTGTGCCAGCGACACGGCTCCTATTTCGCTTCCCAGACAAACTACTTTAGACGGGCTAGAGCCGCAGTTCCAGACGAACTATTTAGGTCATTTCGAGTTGCTGGATATCTTGTCTCCGGCTATTGTCAACCAGCCTCCCGACAGAGACGTTAGGATCATTTTAACTACTTGTTCTTCGTCGCTGATGGCAGAGTTCAATTTAGAGGATTTGGGGTACTTGAAAAGAAAGTACCCTGTTTACAGACCGTTTCTGGTTTACGGTGAGTCGAAACTCTACCTTTCGTTATTCGCTTACGAACTGCACCGTAAATTGAAGTCGTATGAACGCAAGGACAAGGCGCCTATTAACGTACATGTAGCCGTCGTGGATCCTGGGCTTATGCGCTCTCCTGGGTTTAAACGGTTTATCACTTGCGGCCGGGTGTCGCTGCTTCTGGTCTATCTGGTGTTATGGCCGTTTTGGTGGCTATTTTTGAAATCGAGTGTAGACGGCGCTCAGTCTACAAACTATGCCACTATGTCGCCTGAAATCACTGATAACAAGGAAGTTTCGTATGTTTCTAACTGCACAATCCGCCCGCCTCCCCCTAGATCCGAGTTCAAGGACGCCGAGAAGCAGCAGAAACTGTATGAAGAGACGAAGAAACTGTTAGAAGCTGTTGAAAAACAGGCGGCTATCGAACGTAAAAAGCATGAAAAAACTGACCCGGATGCGGCTAAAGCTGGTGCCAATTCTGGTGCCAATTCTGGTGCTAAGGCCAGTGCTAGTGCAGGTGCTAAGACTGCTAAGACTACTAAGACCACCGCAGCTGAGCCTAAAAAATAGATTATTCAATGTATGAAATGATAAACTTAAACTGAATGCCAGCAACTATGTACTATTTGAGCCCCTAACTACTAAAGTGGGAAGTTGGGGTATTTATATAATTCAGAACATGATACTGTTAATTTGAACATGCAGCGTTTAAACGTGCAACGCATATCAGGAGGCATTGACTAGAAGAGAAAGAGAATGGGTAGAATCAAATGGTATTAAAGTATATTACAGATACAGAGAAGTGGCGTTAACGAGATCACGGTGAATGAGTTCCATTCCTTGGTCGATTTTCTTCGCCAGTTCCTCGTTGCCCATTGTGCTTGCGGCCGAACTCATTTGGCGCAAAAGCTCTTCTAACCGGCGGAAAATACGGATTAAAGAGCCTTCAAACACATCGGTCATTTTACACAGCTGCGAGAATGTAGCTCCACGTGCCCATTGGTAGACGACGTCCATCAACTCCGGTTTGAATTGGGCAACGTACTCGGTCTCAACAACCGGGAGTTGACACTCAACACAGACGCGGGCGACCTGTTTGGCCATGGCAACAACAGCATTGAACGGTTCTTTCAATGCAGGATGAATGGCGTTTTTACTCTCAACACGCTCGTCGAAAACGAAACAACTCAAAACAGCTACTAACTGTTCCGGGGTCAGATCGCTGAACGCGCCATTGAACAGAAGCTCAGTAAGAAGAAGCTCGTCACCAGAACTGATTTCGCAAGCGACACGGCCCTTTAATTCAACTACATCGTTAGAAGTAGTGAACGCGAGTTTCCGAAGAACACGTTTTCTCGACTTCAGTTCGTCCATTTGCAGAATCGTGCGGACTTCCTGGCTTCTAACCCTCAGGGCTTCGGCCTTGTCCAGCAACTGTTTCTTCTGGTCGTATAGAGTATAGTTCTCAACGAGTTTCTCGTCTTTGGCAACTGCGTTGTCGTAACTCTTCGACTCCAGCAACTCGATCTTCTTCAAGATCTGAAGGAACGACTCGTCGTTGATGCCCATATCGTCAATAGGATTCAATAACGGAAGCTTGCCCTTGAACTTATCCATGATCTTCTTCAAGTTCATGCTCAGCTTCTTCTTCGTCTTTTTATCAGGACTGTCAGGAATAGACGTCCTCAACGACGAGATCTCGGTCACCGAGTCCAGAGTGAACGGCAAAGACGCTGGTTTAGAGTCTTTTCTGCTGGTAGGAGGGACAATTCCCGGCACCAAAGTAGGATCGTACTTCCTGACCAGATGCAACGGCGTTGTCGAAGCGACCTCGACCATGACCTCGACAATGTACGACTGGTGGTCGGTCCAAGTGCCGTTGAAATGTCTGGCTTTCTTCCGCTTTTCTAAATTCATGACAATACCCCACCCGAAATCGAGAACCGTTCCGTCAAGGGTAGTGTACTGCACTTTGACAATACGGCCAGGTTGTAAGAATTTAAGAGAGTTACCAGGATGTGATTTCACCAATGAGACTTCCTTCCCGTAATCCAGGATCTTGTGTTGAGCCGTCCAGAAGTCCGCAATCAAGTCCTCGTCTTCGACTTTGATTTTCTCGGCCTGTTTGATCAAACCCAAACGCTCTTCTTCGAGTTGCGGCACTTTCTGCGTGTTCTGGAACTGGAAGAAACAGCGCTGCAGCATGTACTCTGGCGAAATGCCTTCTACACGCAGGAGATTAAGGATCATGTTGTATCCTAAATGAAACGCCGAGTCCAGCCTATCAGCCACACCCAGAACCATCGATTTCGCAATCGCCGGCTCCATTTGCTCGTTGATCATCATAATAACGATTCCACGGTCATCGAGACCACGTCTACCGGCTCTTCCGCTCATCTGGATGTACTCACCTCCAGAAACCCAGCGCATCTCTTTACCATCGAACTTGCGAACACTAGTAAATACAACGGTTTTCGCCGGCATGTTAAGACCAATCGAGAATGTTTCAGTTGCGAAAAGAACTTTAATCAACCCTTCCTGGAACAACAGCTCAATGACCTCTTTCAAAATCGGCAGCAGACCAGAATGGTGCACTCCAATACCGCGTTTCAGAAGAGGGTAAATCGACTGGATCTGCTGTAACTGCTGATCAGCCGGGCTCAATTGATCGATCGCGTTTCTGAAAACCTTAGAAACCATATCGTGCTCCTCGTGGTTATTGAAGTCGAGTTTCGACATCTTGAGCGCCAAGTTTTCGCACTCGCGTTTACTGAAACTGAAAACAATAACGGGGTTGAAATTCTTCGCCATAATCATTCTAATGATCCTGTAAATATCGGCAGTATCTCCCTTCGTTTGCTTCTTTCTGCTGACAGCTGTCTGATCGGTCTCCTTGTCGCCGATCGCGCGCATGGCTTTGTGGAAACTGTCTTCGCGGAACTCGCCCTTCTCGTCAACAACCAAATTGATACCGTCGCCGCCTTCAGGGAATAAATAATGCTGTAAAGGCGTAGGTCTGTAGTTCGTGTAAACGATATGACACGGCTGGCTGTGGATTTCGCAGATCCACTGCGCGAATTCCATCGCATTTGGAATTGTGGCACTCAAAAAGACGTACCGAACAGCGTCTGGAAGCAGAATAATCGTCTCTTCCCAAACAACACCTCTTTCCTTGTCGCGCATGTAATGGATCTCGTCAAAAACGACCCATGCGACTTCCCGCATGACTTCAGACCCACGGTACAGCATACTCCGCAAAATCTCTGTAGTCATAACCAAACAACTGGCCTCAGGATTAATGGTGATGTCACCAGTCATAAGGCCTACATCGCCGAACGTGGCTTGGAGTTCGCGGTATTTCTGGTTACTCAGAGCTTTGATTGGGGAAGTATAAACGACACGCTGCTTGTTTTTCAAGCTCATAGCAATGGCGTACTCGGCTACAACGGTTTTACCGGCTGAGGTGTGTGCAGAGACCAACACGGACTCATTGCGCTCAATTGAGTTCACACTGAGTTGCTGAAACGGATCTAAAGTGAAGGGGTACGTTCTGGCCGGTTCTTTGTTAGGAACATGGGTCGAAATAGGGACATAGTCGTAATCAGGGGGAAGGGCGACATCGTGCCTGACCTGGTGTTTCAGCTTGATTTCGGTCTCGTCTTCTTCTTTATAATCTCTTGTCGCTTCGACCTCGACGCTGTCGGCAACGATTGGCTTCTTTTTCAAGGCAATGGGCTCGCTGGTCTCATTCTTAACAGGCTCAGCAGGCTCAGCAGACGCCTCCTTCTTCAGCTGTTTCTTAGGTTTCTGAGCTTCGTCGCTGCTGCTGGAATGCGTGCGTTTGGCCACGCCAGAGTCGCTGGTGGCCTCGGTTTGAGGCGCTTCTTCGAATACGGAGAAGATATCCATACTCTTAGGATGATAATTTTCACTAACCCTGCCCTACCTCAAATACGCGAAAATGTACGTAAGTATGCGTAGACAAAGGTAGGTCCCAATACTTGGTATAGATAGGTCTGGGTAGGCAGGTATGCGTGGGTGCGCATAGATGTGCATGGGTGCATGCATGTATTTGTATGATAGGGTACACAAGCATGCGTGAAATAGGTACGTTTATGAAAAGATAGCATGGTACGTTTATGGAGGTATATAGGTCCTGGTAATCGTCAAAAGGTGCGTTAATAAATGGTGAAATGGGAGCAAAAGTGCAATTAATGAGCACGAGCGTGCATTGGATGGGAGCAAAAGTGCAATAGATGAGAGCCGTAGCATGGAAAAGAGCATGCATTGGATGAGTGCATTAGAAGAGTGCATTAGAAGAGTGCATTAGATGCATGAAATAGATGCATGAGTAAGGTGCAGAGTTCAGAAATGTGATGAAGAGTTAATGGGCAGTACTAAATTGTGTGCTGCCGCTTTGTTTCTGGACCCTGATATTCTTTTCAAGCTCGTATTGCGACAGTTTGCGGCCAACGGATATTTGTACTGGCATGGGCTCTTCTCGTTGGAAACCCGCCGAATTGATCTTCCTGTTGTACTCGGCTGCTGGGAAGATTTTGCCCGTTATTTGCGACGAATTGGATACTGACCTGCTCTCGCTGACGCTCTCGTTAGGGACTATTACCCATTTACTGTTTGCGCCGTTGGTGAAGTACGTGTCTGGCAACCCGGCGGCTGCTGGCATGCCTATACTTGTAGCAGCATCCATATTTCTCGCGTGGGAGTTGTTATATAATGTTTCTGGCAGCGGAAGTGTAGAAACCGAAGCCGACGGGGAGTTTCCCCTTCTTTCAGATTTAGACGGCGATCTTCGTAAACTGAACGACGATTTCGACAGCTTGATCTTCTTGGGGCTTTTAGGGGCCCTGAATATCGAGCTTGTCTTCTTCGCAACTGTTCGGTTATCGACATTCGCGTCGTCGGTCACCCCGCTTTTTCGGCTGTCGTTATTGCCGCCGCTCGACCCGAGACTGGGCCCGAAGCTTGGTTTCGTGTTTAGTGGTTTAGGCCCGGCGTTTAAATCCAACCCTGAGCGCATGCTTGCGCTCGACGAAGCGAAGGAGAAATGCGGCGACGAAGGTGGAATCGGAGCCCCGAACGGGATTCCAAGGTCGAGGATGGGTTCAAAATTAGAAGTTCCAATATTCTGGTCAACGGGGCTGAAGAATTGGGGCAACGGTTTCTCTAGATCGGGTATGCTGGTGTTTCTGTGGACGTTGTTGTGGACGTTGTGAGGGTTGTTGAAACTGTTGTTGAAATCAAGGTAATGGTCGTCGTCAGGGCCGAATATCGACAGCCAGAGCGCGCCTAGGGAGTACGAAATCACCATTGTCGATACGCATAGCGACAACAGCCATGTAACGATAAAAGCAGTCTCAATACCCCAATGGGTTCCAAAATTCAAGACTGTTCTCGTCTTCATAACCAGGTAATACACGCCTGCACACGCCTGCACTATTGCTCCTAGCGTCGTTACTCCAAGCTGGAGTATATTATACGGATAAACGACGCCCAAATACTGTGTAAAGACTTGGAGAATGCTTGCGGCTGCTGTGAAATACGCTGGCGCTTGTAAACTTGTTGATTCGTAGCATCTCGAGGCCAGAATAAAGCCGAGGCATACTGGTGCAATAGTTAAAGTCCCGCCTGCCAGTGATACTAATGATATATACGCAAGCTGGACTTTGATAACAATCATGAGCTTGTCCAAGCCTGACGTTTACCAGGATACTAGCTACTTTGTTTACATTTAACGATCTGGATGTAAACAACAGGGCAAGGAAAATGGGGACGATGGATAGGAAAGGGGTTAGTATTATATAATTAATCACGGTCATAATGAAAAAGGTACACTACAACGCATGGGTTCAGAACTGACAGCACTTACAGCACCTACAGCGCATGCAGTACACACAGTAGTGCCTGCGGCTTCAGGCCACCAAATACGCGTCGATTGTATACAGATCCATATGAGTAGTTTAGAAACCAAAAAAAATGGTGACTATAAATAATATAGACGGGGTCGTATACCGGACGTGTCGTACCTGCAGTAACAGACCCACGCGTTTGTTTATGTCATCGCAACAACATGTTTGTGTGTTCTTTCAAGCAAAGAGCCTCAGGGCTGGGTGCGTTTTGCGGTAAACACAGTTGGACTTAGGTCTCGCTCAGGTTTAATTCATGCATGTTAAACGCATTGAATCGGAATCGCACCAAACATCGATCAAGCTTGTTACGTATTACATTGTTTCTGTGTTTGTATTGATATGCACGTGTGCGTGTTGCACTTTCAGACCTTATGAAACCTGAGCGTCCTAATGAAAAAAAATATGCACGCACCTGTAGTCTGAGCATGCACGCACGTACACCACGCAAGGTAACGCAACACAATCAACGAACCAGGAAAAGGGATTATATAATAGTAATGCGGGGGTCTAGCCTCTCCTTGGACTCGTAATTATTTATCACGGTAATCATTAAGTGCAATCTTTCGGCAGAACAGCCATTCAATTTTCGCTTTTGTAAAACTAGTCAATGCTCAATGGCTTGAAGCAGGTAGAAATGCTCAGACTTAACTGCTCGAGCCTGTTAATTATTCGCGTTCCTAGAGTCTTTAATGCGTTGCTGACACAGTTTAGTGGATGCGTTAATAATGTCAACGTGTAGTGTTTAGTGTATAAAAATACACATAAATACCTACGCGAGTACAGATTAGCGTTTGAAATGTGTTAGACGCATAAAAAGACCTTTTCTGTTTCTATAAAACAATTTGTAGAGAAAATAAACATAAAAATCCAATATCAAGACATACACCTTTATGTAAACGCAATTGAGCAGACACCCAACTTCAAATAACGCACACATGATATTGTTAGAGTATTTTTAGCTGGCAGCTTGGGCTTATCAACCCTATAAGCGTAGGCGTCTGCACGTATTTTGTGGGGTCTTCCGTACATGACGTCAAGATCTTGCCGTACAGAGACAGTACTGAAGTTAGTGAAAAAAATACAATTATTAACATAATAATGAGGCCTATATAAACGTCAAACACTCCTCATTACAACTGATTTACTGCTTTCACACATGCCAACACTTCTTGGTCCGAGGAAGCGGAGTTGGCCGGAGCATGCACGATCGATAAGCTCAAGCAAGATCTTAGAACTTGCCGAACAACAACACAGTATAGGTTTATAGACATACATCAACAATCACACAACAATGTGGGCAGTTTCATTTCTTTACGTTTTCCTTTTCAACGCCACCTAGGAGGAATTCAGGTGGATTTAATGCTCTTTATACAAGATTTGCTTGTATCTCCCGGATGAGCCAATTATCGGCGATAAGATAATCATATTGTTGAACCTCTGCAGCAGTATCTTGTATACAGAGTGTGATTCTTAGTAATAGTGTGCGATGAGATTAGCCTAGGGTGTAGGGTAAGATCATTCAAGCTATACTTAGACTGAAACGGGATGTAAGTCCAAATGTATATTATTCCAATTTATTATTTAGGTTGTTTCACCATCCTATTTATACTTGAGTATCCAGTGGA